>JAHBCN010000898.1:0-142365 GCA_019359885.1 Listronotus oregonensis
TTTTCTTAAATTCGGAAGTTTTAAAAAAACACGACCTAAAAAGCTAACCAACATTTTAAAGAAAATCTAACATCTTTAGCCAGGGATGTTGATAGAGAATTCCACATACCTAAGTCAACCACTTATAGGTATTTTTAGGACTATTTAAAAAAATATCGGTAAAATGTTGAGAAATATGGACAATGTTTTGAATTTTAGGTCGTTATTTTACATCTTCATTTTAGTAGGAATATTAGTTTAGCCACTTTTCATTGTTTTTGTTTTCACTTGTTTCAATTAACTTGTTACGTGTAGTTATGTTGTAACACGGTATTAACGTTATAGCTATGTTTGCGAAACCCATTTCTGTAAAATGTCTGTTCAGCTTATCTATTTTACCAATTACTAATATTTTATTGTTTACAAAAAAAATGACGTTCGCCGAAATCAAGGCCAACTGAGAAAAAATTTGTTTTTTGAAATAAATGAGGTTATAAACCCTTAAATTATAACATGTTATACATTGTTGAAATCAGAATAAAAAGCACTATTTGGCTGCGTAAAAATCAAATATGGCGTCCATATGAAAAAATAAAATTGATGATGATTTTAAAAACCCGAAACGTAGAAAATAAAAATTGACTACTCGTTTATATTCTACAAAAAAGTTGCTTTGAAGAAGTTTTTACAGATTTGAAAAATTTTCACTTATAAAAAAAATATGGCCGATTTTCAAAAATGCATGTTTCAGGTTTTTTCAAAATTTCTCAAAAACCTGAATAGATAAAACCATGTAGTAAACGGGATTAGCTTACTAACATAATTGTCCAAAACTTTCCCTATTTAACCGATTTTCTATCTATTGGTTAGATCCCATACATTCCCCATAATTTGGGACACATTATATATATATATATATATATATATATATATATATATATATATATATATATATATATATATATATATATATATATATATATATATATTATTTTATAATCATATCTCCAAATAAACTTACCTTCGTTATAACTATTGTTTTCGCTATATCGTTTATCGTATTTCGAAGATGATGTGTAACCTATATCTGCACTTGACCTTTGACCAACATTTGGACTTTTTTAATCTGATATCCCCATTGAAGACATTTTACTTACGTAATTGGACTCCACTGATTTCTTTGCAAAGCTGGGACTAGAAGTTTCGAGAATTTTATGCAAACCATTTATTGGAGGAGTTGCATAATTAGTGGAAGAATTACCAATATAATTTACAGCAAACTATCATATTGTTTGGTTTCTTTATTACAGAAGTGCTAAGTTAAACTTCAACCAACCTTTTGCTACTTATGAAATCTGGACTATCCCTCCCATCCTTACACGTTTTTGAACTCATTGTCCCATCAGAATTATGGGGCACTTTCCGAGGAAATAGAAACTTGAAAGTTGGTATGTAAATAGGTTTTAGGACACAAGAAAAGGAAAAATTCTGAACATTTTTACTCGGACCGTCCTGAAACAGTGGCAGTAATGTCGTATATTTATGTGTGGGGGGTGTCGAATATTTGTGGGTGGCTTAGATGTTTGCAATCTGATTGAACCTAAGTTTCTCTTGAGGTTATAATTGTCTTAGAATTTAAAATTGTCGACAGACCTCAAATTAGGCCCGATTTGAGAGATATTAAAGTAAGCAATTTTCGTACTTCATATTCAATCAAAAGGCAACAGAGCAAAGTATACTGAGAAAAAAGGCATCAGACCCCCCTTTTTCCATAAAACACTTATGCATACAAATCAGTTAAAATTGCCAAGTCAAAAAAGAGTGAAAAAAATTGTGGATAGAACTTGGTCTAGCTTGAGATATTTGTACTTAAAGAGGCCGAGATTTTTGAATGGGAACTTGGCCCTTACTTTACATAAGTGTTTTTGGTAAGACTTATATTATTTCAGATTTCATTATTTTTCTGTACTTTGAAGTAGCCATTTTACGATCAGATGATTATGTAAATCAAGAAAATATTTTTAGGAGAACTTTTAATTAACTTAGTTTAAAAATAAATTTTTAAACATTTTAATGTCATTGAACTGTATGACTTATTGGTATTCCGTTTTTTAATGAATAAAAATTTTAAACCTAATTCAAGTAAATGGATGGACAAAACCTACAAATTACAACGTTTTTTTTTTAAAAAGGTTATATTTTACTTTTATCAAATTGTATGGATTTTATTATAGTTTTGACAGATCTAAATAAAGACAAGTATAGTATACCAAGTGTAAACGAAAATATTACACAGAGAATTTCTCCGTTGATATAAAAAAATACTTTAGGGCCGTTTAAGTATTACGTAAGCAGTTTTATTACAAATATTTATCCCCCCCTCCCACATGTCAGCAAAAGTAAGCAAAGCTCTTACCCCCCCCCTCCTATGCTTTTTAATTTGTGCTGCTAACGTAATTACCATGTAGACCCCTCACCCCCCATGTCTTTAAAAATAAGCAAATCAAAGACCCCCCCGCCCACCCCTATAGGCCTTACGTAATACTTGAACGGCCCTTTAACTTAAATTCGGTTTAGCCAGAAGTGGACTTAAAATTTTAATTGCAACTCAGTCATTTTTTTAGCATTATATTACTTCAAAATCTCTTTGCAATGATATACTACAAAGTGTCATTTATTTTTTAAATAGCGGCATAGAAAGCATTTTTGATAAATTCAGTATGGCGGCAATCTGCCGCTGTCGATGATTTTTTTATACAACTTAATCCCGTTAAAAAACTTAAAAGGGTATATTCGGTATATACTGGTGTTTAAAGAAATCAAAATATTTTTACTATTTGACAAAATGTCAAACATTTTACTTTTGATTAATAGTGACATTTTTTCGTATTTATGTTCTTAAATATTTTAAATGAAGGGTGGTACATTTTAAAGATATTTTTTTTACCCATTGAAAAATGACCAACATGATGCCTTTCTATTTTTGGGTTAAAAAAGCAAAAATAATAATAAGAAAAATCATTAAAAAAATTAATATTGACAATAGTTTTTATTTAAAGCAAGAATAATACTGGATCCGAATTAAAGGCGATCTTTACTCATCTGCCAACCAGATGAAAACTATTTTTTATCAAATACAGTATTTAAACAAATGTCTTTTGAATGGGTTGCCTAAAACATTATAGTCAAGATTATAAAAGACAAAAAAATGAAAAATTTTTGATTCTCCCTGTATAATGTCAATTCTTATTTTTTATTTTATATAACAGTATTAATATACCACTACACTAGGTTTTCTACAATTTCATAAAAAAAACAATAATTTCTAATTCTAAATTTCAAAAATTTTCAGAGGCTTTATTTATAAAATTTTAAAAAATATAGTAGTATACTGTTATTTAGAATACATAAATAAGAATTTACATTATACACGGAGTATCCGAAATTTCTCAAAACATTTTTTTAAAAATTATTCATGGCTTTGACCATAATTTTGTATGCAATCCATTAGCAATACATTTGTTTACTTATCATATTTGATAAGAAAATATATTTTATTTCGTTGGCAAATGGGTGAAGATCGTCCCCAATTCTCTTAACTTAGTCTTAGACTATAATATTTATTTTAACGCACCTATTGTAACAAAATACAAAAAAATATTTAATTAAATATTTTTTGCTGGCCGTTCTTGAGACAAACGGATTCTCCCAACATGTTCTGTAAGAAGGTTCCTTTTGACATCGTGCCAACAGCTCTGCTTATCTTTATTTCCAAGACTTGTAGTAACGATGAAGAACTTGAATTAATTTTTTGGCTACTCCATATAAAAAATTTAGTAAAATGAAGTAAGCAAATATTGCTGGCCAACGGATTGGTCCACTGGTTCCTAATTAGTCCTTACCAATCACCCATTTAGATAATTTTACACAATAACAAAGATAATACTTAGTATTATCTTTGACAATAATCAAAATATAGGGATGGGCGCCATTGTTAAAAATTATATTTTGGTTGTCTTGCAAATTATTTATAGAATATTCTTTTTGAAAGTGCGGATACATTAACCAGTTCTTGGTTCATAAAAAAAATTGGTCTAATTATGTTAAGTTCCGTTATACCCTGCCAAATATATGCCGTAAAATGTTCTTGAATAGTCCCTTTTTTACTAAATGCTAATTTTCTTTAACTCAGCAAAAAGCATTATTTCTGGTAAATATTCTAAAATTTTTGTGAATCTGAGTTTCTCTCAGAAAATAATCCTGTAAGATAAATATTTTATAACCAAGCATAATTGAGTCATCTTTGATAGTAATTTTCAAAGAGGTGTTGAAGGAGTTGATACTAAAATAAAATGTCTTAAATTCGAGCCAAGGTTACCTCTAGGTTTAAAAAGATTTTTTCCTTTCTAATTGACTGTTGTTATTACTTTAATACCGTCTAACAAAAATCAAATTTAATATAGTCCATCGTAAAGTTACATTGGACCTTGCGTTTTTTAGAGGATGCAATTTTATTGTTGAAATGTGTGGGGGGGGTCACTAGGAGCTTAACTCCAAGTTTGTGGGGTTGTTACCCTTGTTCCGCCATATTAGAAAAAGGGGCGCAAACGCCTTTTTCACTATATCTCCCGAACTATGCATCCCACATCCATTATTTGTAGCAAATGGCTTTGTCTACAATTTGGTTTATTTAACTTTTTTCATTAAAATGACAAATAAAAAAGTTATTAACAAAAATATGAAAAAAATTTCCAACAAA
Organism: Listronotus oregonensis; assembly: GCA_019359885.1. Taxonomy (NCBI): domain Eukaryota; kingdom Metazoa; phylum Arthropoda; class Insecta; order Coleoptera; family Curculionidae; genus Listronotus; species Listronotus oregonensis. The sequence goes on from JAHBCN010000898.1 coordinate 4,739, forward strand.
TTTTCTTTTTTGTTATATAACTTCTTTATTTTTCATTTTACGACCAAATAACCTCAGATCAATCTTATAAAGCATTTTCCAGTCAACATTTCGACCTATAATTTTTTTGGATTTGAGGAATTTTTGGGGTTCCAGAACGCTTCAAAGTCGACCAGGTTCTTACTACTTGCAATAATCCTAATAACTATGAAAGCCCTGCCTTAATTTTTTATTTTCATACATCGTTTTTAATATTTTTCTTAACATTATTATATTATTAATTACCTGAAAGTGACCCCTTTCCCCACCACCTATAAGCTATGCTTTTCTGCAACCACACATGCTTTCACAATTCCCTTTGCATCTGCAAAAAATTAATTTCATTAGATCGGGGGTGCTGGAGGCTTCAAAGTTTGGATTGGTATCCGAATGTTTCCATGCCTTTTCCAGCCCCAATCTTCAGGATTGCAGTATTTTCCGAGTCACGACTGCAACGCTCTGGAACGCCCATAAATTCCTCAAATCCAAAAAATTATAAGGTTAAAATGTTGGCTGGAAAATGCTTTATAAGATTGGTCTGAGGTCATTTGGTCGTAAAATGAAAAATAAAAAAGTTATATGACAAAAAAGAAAATTTGTTGGGAAATTTTCTCATATTTTTGTTAATAAATTTTTTATTTGTCATTTTATTGAAAAAATTTAAATAAACAAAATTGTAGACAAAGCAATTTTCTATGAATTATGTTAAAATTTTTTTATGGGATGCATATTTCGGGAGATGTAGCGAAAAAGGCATTTGCACCCATTTTTCTAATATGGCGACCGCGGGACAAGGGTTGCGACCCCACAAACTTGGAGTTAAGTTCCTAGTGACCCCCCCACGCATCCCAACAATAAAATTGCATCTTCTAAAAAACACAAGGTAAGCCGAAAAAATATAACATTTCAAAGGACTAATATTTTTATGATGGAGATTACCGTTTAAGGGTCTAAGCTTAAATTGTCTATATCATAACAACATATTTTTAAAAAATACCAAGTTGGGTACACCATATAGATACTTTATTTACATATTTGAAATATTTCTCTACCAAGGTTGACATGTTATTCGTACGTAGTAAAACTTGGTCAATAAATTCTCCAGTTCATTCACAATATTTCAAGGTCCTTTCTGTTTACAATTTTGAGTATAATTAAAAGTAAAGCTTAAAGTCCGTTAGGCTTTTTAAAGTTTCTATATTTAAGAGTTTTTATATATTTAACAAGCTGATTCTTAGGTTTTGCAACTTTTCAAAATAAAGGCAATTAAATATCTTAAAAAAAGAAATTGCTGTCAGTGGTTATAATATAATAATAATATTAATAATATAATATTATAATAAACTAATATCTAAAGGGGCACTCACGGACATTTTAAAAATCCTCAGAAAAAAAACTAAGCAGGCCCTCAGGATTTCCGAAGTGTTTGTGTGTGTGTGTGTGGGTGTGTGTGTGCGTGTAAGAGTGAACGCCTGTGTGTGTGTGTGTATGAGTGAAGTTTTATTGTACTCTGCAGGCTAAAACCGAATAGGCCAACCGGAGTGGGTGAGTCGACTTTCGACAGTTTTGACGCCGATCTTTGCGTCTTGCGCTTTAAATTGCAGCCAACTAGGTTACAAAAGAACTAGAGGGAACGCAGGCGCTGAAAAACGGCAGGCGAAATGTCATTTCGGCCATATTGGTAACTCCCGGCAGTCCGAGGCGGTTTTAGTTGTGTTTTCGTTTATTTTTTATATATGTGAGAAGTTTTTGGGGTGGTTTAAAGACATTTTATAATTTTGAACAATAATGAAGAAGTGTTTACTTCCAGGTTGTAAAAATTTGGTAGATAAGAAGGATAATTTGAGTGGAAAAACATTTCACAGGTGTGTATTCAACAATAATTTTATTTAACTATGATTCATGCTTCATGCTGTTTAAAATAAGAATATGCTTTTAATTTAAATCGTTTATTTGTTAATAGATTAAACATATAAGTTGGGTTACAAAGAGAAAAATAAGCGGCTACGGTACATTTAACCTTTTCCTATAAATTTATGTTGAAAATTTGAATAAATAGCAAAATTAATGCAGATTAATAAGGGTAAACTGAATTAGAAATCACTCAGTAATGAAATCTAAATTAAAATTTAGGTTGACTTTGTTTTGGCCAGTAGTAGCACCTTAGGTAGCTCAAATTGATTAGTTTTAAGTTAATTTATTTTCATAATGCCAGCTTATTTTTTTTTGTTTCTGTTCTTATCTCTTTAAAAAATTCTTAGATAAACTTGATCCTTTCAACAGACTAAAATGTATTCTGCTAATAACCAATTAGAAAAAAAAATCTCTTTAACTTCGATATAACAAATTACGTGTAACATATCACAGCCACAATTCTAGTGGCAATAATGGTAATTTGGTTTTATTTTGGTATGCCAGTTTTATAACCAATCTTATGATTATTGCTTTTTTGGTTTGAAGAATAAAATTAAGTTAATACTTTTTATTTAACAGAATACCCAAAAATAAGACTAGAAGATCAGCATGGTTAGAGGCAATGGGACTTACAAACTTAGCAGTTAGCAGACACGCTGTTGTTTGTTCCGATCATTTATCTGAAGACTGTTTTGACAGAACGTCTATTTGTGACATAGTTACTTATTGATAAAATTGTCTATAATTATAGTATGGACTTCCATGCTATGAGGGTCAGATAACATGCCGTATAAAAAGTAATAAGATTTTTGTTGTTTTGTTAAATTTTTGGAAAAAAACTTAAATAAGATTTTAACGTTTCGTCTTCAAGGTCCTATCATCAAATGTTTTTATAAAAAAAGAATTTTTTATTGCACATTTTAAAACATTATGCCCTAAATTAAAACTAATAAAAAATGTCTTTGGTTAATTATAAATAGAATAAATTTAATTGATTATTTTTAAAAACTACAGGGATGTAATAATTTTCTCAACGGCATTTTATCATGCTTTTAATAACCTGAAACATTGCTCATTTTATATTTTTTTTGTTATTTTATATACACTGTATAATTTATAATAAATACTGTTAAATAAATTAATAAAACTTTAGAATGTCTTTTATTTGGTTAAATTATTATCTAATAAAAACATCTCTTGTATTTGTTTTACTTTTATATTAAAGATAATAAAAAACTTTATCATTTTTTAAGCACGGAAGACACAATGACTTTTTTAAGAGAAAATTTGTATGAATTTCTTAAAATATTTTTTTTATAACATTATTGAATTGTCTGTGTAGAAATAACAAACTGCATACAATTTTCACAGGAATTTTTGAAGGCAAAATTTGTATGCTGTTTGTACAAGTCAAGTTGCATTTATCTAATTAAAAAAAAAATAATTCACAAAAATTTTCTGTGAAAAATGGCACTGTTTCTTTCAAGCTTCATTTTTTCTAACTTGATTTTTTTTCTTTAACTTTTTCAAAGACCAGTTAAGGACTTCTTTTCATTAAATTAGATAAAATACATCAAGCCTTCTCCCTTCTATGGATGAATTAGGTTCGCATATGGTTGACTACGAAACAAAAAAAAGATTATTTTTTTGAAAATCCCTTAATTTTTTTAATAATATGCCGAAGCACTCCTTGGATGGTATCTTATCTTGCACAAAGATTTTATTTGGCTATATTTCAATTATTTCTTGCTTATTTTCAGTGATATGGGAGATACCCTTGTGGATACTCTGATGATATGTTTACTAATTTATAAAATTTTAATAATATTTTTTTACCCAAATAACTAACTGTTTAACTTATTTTATAAAATAGGTAGTTTCTTCAGTTTTTCATTTTATATCATAACTTAACGATCAGTTAGGTATTTATATACATATTTGCAAAATTTATACCATTTTTTACAATATATAAATATATATTTATCCTAAACACTTCTAATTTATTTTTGTAATCGTTTATAGTACACCTATAAAGGATTGCAAAAATAAACAACACAAAAGTGCTGAATACGCCTCTGTCGAGTCAGCCATATTGGAGTCTCTTTGTTTACTCCAAAGTTTTAACATTGTAACATTGGTTGCGTTCTCTCTAGTTCCTTTTTTAACCTCGTTGATTGCAGCATTGTATTTCTGGAATGTGTGATCCAGTCTAGATACATCGACAATAAAACTGGAACTAGTATTTTTGAAATACAAAGAATTTAACTTTTTTACAAAATAGAGGTGTTATTCTTACATGAAAAAAAAAACAATTTGACCTTATCTTATAGGGGAAATCAACTTTTGCTTGTATTTCACTTTTGACTACACATACGATATTTCCAAAGGTTAAAATTATTGAAAAATAAAATTTTATTTATTTTATTTAAAAACTATTTTTAGTACAGTCATTTTCTTGTAATTAAATCCAAATCCCTTTTTCCTAAAAATAAAAATAATATATTTTTAAAAGATTTATGTATTTAAGGCTCAGGAACTCTCTTCGTACCAAAGTCAAATTGACAGATTTTCTTTAATGCAAAGAAGAACTTAGTTTTTTTCAAAGAAAAGAAAAAAAAACTGAAAACCACATCTTTTTTGGCAAAATATTTACATTTTATAATTTGAATTAAATTGGAATTACGTATGTTAGTAAATTTTTAATACAATAGTTATATTGGATTTTACTTTAGAGTTTATTTTAAAACCAGATTAGATTCTAAATGATTAATCTAACAGAATAAGGATTTGAATATTTTTTATAAGATACTCGTTAGCTAGAACAAATATGTGTTTTTTAAAGAAAATCTAAAACCTTTAGTACTTTTAAACAACACTCATTAGATATTGGAGATTAAGGTTTCGACAAAAAAATATAAATACAAAAAAAAACAAACATTTTTTTAATAATCCTCTTTTAAAAAGTTGTAAAATTTCAATTTATTTCAAAGTCTTATAATCTTTTAAGCCCAATTTAATATTTCCTTAGGCGTAAAAACGGTATGATTGTGCATAAAATAAATTTTATATTTATATCTGGAATAGCCTTTTTGGGTAAGTCGATAAAATCAAAATTCCATAAATTTTACATAAATTAACATAATTTTGAACATCAAAGCTTAGTTGTATAATTGTTTTTGAAAGAAAAATTATTGATATAAACACTAAATTTAGCCGAAACGTCCAAAATTATTTTTTTTTAAATGGAACTTATTCGTTTTAAATTGTTAACTAACACACGGGCAAAAAATCTTTTAGTTTTCTATTTTTTTTTGTTTTACTTAATTTTTTTCCATATGACTAACTGGTGTGCTTTGAAGTGGACTTCTCTTACAGTCAAAGGGTATCGATAGTAAACTTTTGGCTTTGTAGAGTATTTAATGCTACTAACGTGTACAAAGTGATACAGAACTTATCTTGCAAAAAGGAGTACAATAGACGTGATATTTTTAAAAATAATGTTAAATGCCACGGAAAAGATTGAGCCAACTTAACTCGTACTCTTGAAATCCAATGGTTAAGCAATTAATGATCCTCGCGCCAGATTGCCGGTTATATAACATGGTATATGGTATTTGCGTTTTATTTCGGACATATAATGGAAACCCAAGTTGCAGAATGTGCGACGAGGAGGAAGAAACAGCCTACCATATCCTGTGCCAATGTAAAGCATTGAATCACAAAAGACAGGCATTATTTGGGAAACCCCAAATGAGCCCACAGGAATATATCAACCAACCAGTCTCGGAGTTATACAGACTTGTAGAAGGAACAAGACAAATGGGAGAATTGGTATAAAAGATAATAGGAGATTAGGCACAAAAAGCCCGAGAGGCTGCGCTGTCTCCGATAGTGAATCAAGACGGCTCCCAGGGAAGAAGAAGAAAAAGAAGACATATTGCTTTGTTTTTTTTTTGTCCAAGGTATGTAGTACTTTTAGTTTGTAATAAATAACAAAAAATATATTAAACTTTTTTTAGACATAAAGTAAATTGCTCCACTAGTGGTTTAAATAACAAAAAAATGATCTGTTTTCAGAAGAGCGCAAAAATATTTTTTTGTGATTTTAAATAGCTCCATTTTTTAGGAAAAAGTTTTAAATTAGTATGTTTAATATAATAATAACAAAGAATATCGTTTAAAAAACATTTTTATACACCGTGGTAAGTAAGGGTAAAATTATTTCCAGTTAGAGCTTATCAGATAACCGATTAAAATTATTTTTATCGAAATTAAGATACTTATTGCAAATTTTACATAGATGATTTATTTTAAATTTACTCGATCTAGCATTAATTTTGCAGTTTTCTTTATTTTAAAATTTTTTGTACAACCCTACATATCATTTACATTTTAAGAAGCGGCATCCTAAATAAAACCTTAAAGCGTTTACCCAGAACGCATGGAAATAATATCTACAGTAATACAAAAAGCCTAAATCTGTTTCAAGGAAATGAAAGTTAAGTTATGACTGTTCTTTGAACACATTACACCAAATAACCCGTTGCTTTATTATTTCAAATTTTTATTGTCACCCAAGAGTGCAAAAACACGTAATTTTAATCCCAAAATATCGGTAACAGCTACCTACTGTCACCAATTTTTTTTCTTACCTCAGATACTACCGTAGTCCAAAAAGTTTTGTCTCCCCTTTTTTGTATCCCTGGGTTAATAAAATGCAGCAGACATAACTGTAATTTTAAACTCCCATCATGTAAGTTTTTATTAGAGTTCAGTGGATAAATACTGAATGTTGCAGTGTCGTACATCAAGCAAATCCAAAATTATGTTTTAATAAAGTATTTTCTTAAAATTATTACTTATTACAATTTTATTAACTTAGCCAAACATTTAATTTTTATATATAATATTCAGATATTCCGTTTTCATTTCTTAAGCTTAAAATTAAACAATATCAATATTACTATACAGGGTAAAACTTATCCCTAAAAAATAGAAGAGGATACTCAATATGTTATTATAAGTACAATACACTAGAGTCCCGCTAATCCAAACTAATTCGGACCGAACCCTGTTCGGATTAGCGAACATTTGGATTAGGCGGAATTTAGTCACATAATGCCTTATTATTGTATTTTTGCGACATATGTAGCGTCTGATGTGTAAAATATTAAAGGTTATACGCTAAATACACCTTTATTATTTAACAATACATGTTGTAAAGCCTATTTAGTGCATTTCGTTAGAAGGAGATCACTGACTTTAAATTGTGCTAGTTAAAAATTTGTGTCTAACAAATAAATAAAGTATTATTAGATTTTGTTAATAAACGACATTACTTAAAAAACTTGTTATCTTTACTTTTCCTTTACTTACTTTTTAATTAAATTCTAGTATGATAAAATTAGTTTTTTAATGATCGATAATAATAATTGTTATTAGTTAAACTTAATTGTTAATTAAATAAAAGGTTTGATAAAAAAATAATGTTAAAGTGTCTTTTACTTTGAATGTAATGCTGTGAGATTGATGAAACGAAAAAAAAAACATTCCTTGTATTCGGCTCTACGTCAGATTTGACAAAGCCTTATAACAAATTGTTTGCTGGTGGCTGGTGTCTGTTTGGTTTTACCTGAACCGAAAATTTGGTAATTTTGCAATTTTATTTTTTATTGAATAATTCAAGATTCGCTTATTAAAATTTTTTGAAACTAGACACAAGGGTTTGCTAGATTGGTCCCTCTAAAAAGTTATCTTCCATTTTTTCTCTAAAATGTACAGGGGAGCCAATAATTAACCCCCTTAAAATTTACATGGGATTTCCTATGTTCCGCTCGGCGACGCACCACATATTACAGAAAATTGCAGCTTTTTTTATTAGATTCATAGTCACTGAACAACAAATGTTTTTGCTAATACAAAAGATCCCTTTTTCTAATACTATTAACTCCAAAAGATAAATCTGGCAGTATCCTTTTTTGTACCAAACCACCAAACCTTCGGATACGAAACTTTGAGTACGCATGGTATACTCGCTCTTAACCAGTGTTATACAGGGTGCCACAGATTCGAGTGCATGCATGGGGATCTCGGAAACCGTAAGAGATACGAAGTCGGTTAAATTATGGCAAAGTTGCGCATTTAGGTGCCTAACAACTTGCCTATTAGAAAGTTGTAAAATTCCGAGTACTTTCGGAGATATCTGGAAAAAAACCGAAATTTGCCCATTTTGTTTTTATTTTTTTCTGACGTTATTTAAAGAGATATGAATAAACAAAAGACACCTTCTTATGGCTACTTTTTAAGCTCTTTAAAACAGCGTTAAGAGATTTTTCCGTACGACGTTTCGTTTTCGTTAAACTATCATCAACTTTATTTTTTTAAATACGGCACTTATATGTTTATTGTATTTTTTTGAAGCAGTTATAATCCCAATTACAATGATGTAACACTTATTATTTTTCTGTTAAATAAACATATTTTCCATAAGAGACAATGAGTTAGACAAGGAACGCACATCATTTCTTATAGGGGCGTTCCATATTTGTAAATAAATATTAAGTGTTATACATTTTTGTAATTGGGATAATAAGGGGTTCAAAAAAATTTAAAAAAACTCAGGTCCGTATTTAAAAAAAGAAAGTTGATGATGGTTTAACGAAAACGAAACGTCGTACGGAAAATCTCTCAACGCTGTTTTGTAGAGCTTAAGAAGTGGCCATAAGAAAGTGTCTTTTGTTTTTCCATATCTCGTTAAATAACGTCAGGAAAAAATAAAAACGAAATCAGCAAATTTTGGTTTTTCCGGATATCTCGGAGTACTCGGAATTTACAACTTTAATAGGCATGTTGTTAGGCACCTAAATGCGCAACTTTGCCATAATTTAACCGACTTTCTATCTCTTACGGTTTCCGAGATCCCCATGCATGCACGCGAATCTGTGGCACCCTGTATACGGGATTTTAATTCGAAAAATTTCAACGCAAATTTCTCGAAAAATAAAATCGTTAAAAAATGTAATTTAGCACAAATAATATGCAAGGTAGGAAAACTAAATCCACTATACCTTTGTCTAGGGGTGATACCTTATATTAAAAATCTTAATGAGTAGTATATCCCTGCCCGAGTTCTTTTAATTTAATAAAATTGATAAACAAAACATAACTTGAGTAACCAAACTATAATGTAAACAGTTCTTTATTGTTGTGGCGGATTCATGTTTTTTAAAAACTTCTTTTTAGATACTCGCCTGAAATCTTTTTATATATGGGCCTGCTTTGATCCTGATCCTGGAATATAGCGACTGAGTGTGCTTAGCCCTATTGACCCCTATAAACCAGCAGATCACCTGATCAAAGTGGTCCTTTTGTATAAAAACTTTTCTGGCGAGTACCCGGCAAGACTTTTTTAACAAACTCTAGTGTATAATAATGCTATTTTTTTAAAACTAGATACTCATGCATCATGGATCAAAAATGATTTGTTTTTTTTGACATGACAAAATCCCACAAATATCAAAATTTGACAGCTGTCATCCTGCTACGACCGTATAGATCGCAGATATGAACAAAACTAGGGGCATTTTTTTGTTTGCAATGATATTTAATGTTACCATGTGAGGATTTCAAATATACATAGTGTTTTATGAAGAAGTGAATTTTTTTCGAAATATCAAAATTTGGAAATGAGGGATCGATTAGCAAGGGTCGAAAACTTCTTGTCCAAAAATGGAACGAGTTTGATCACCTATTGAAAAAAAAATACATAAATAAAATTCAGTTTGTTTTTATTCTCTGTATTAATTCTTAAAAAATCTTGTGCAGGTGGATACAACTTAATGTAATTTTTTTATTTGATACATTACAAAAGGGATAATGTCATTTAAAATTTTAAAGTTGGGGTGTGGGGCGCCTAGGAGGTGACACATCGACTGAAGTACTGTAGTTCTAGTTTTTCCTACTTGTTTAAATATTTGCCAAATAACAACTTTTTAACTCTTTTATTTTTGAGGAATTTGCATTAAAAGTTTTCAAATTGACACCCTGTATAAATCGATCGCGATGTTAGTTAGTGAATCTAAGATTAAAATGTTTTTTTTTTAATTTCAGATCCAACAAAAAATAATAGATAAATACTAATATAATTTCTGGAAAAGACTACGACACTGTTTGACCCAAATAAAACTAAGGGCAATGTGCTACCTACAAAACTCTACCCCTTATTTAAAAGTAGTTTGGTACCGACAAGACCCTCTAATTTATCCCATCGTTTAATAAACTGTTCAATTTCCTAAGAACACAACTTAGTTTTAATAGTTTTATTGTTAGGTACCGGGAGTTGATTGAAGGGGTTTATCTTTTGATACCTCTTTGACATATGTCGAACAAAAATCATAGGGTTTTGGGTTGTTGGTTTAAAATAAATGGTTATTTTGGTATTAGGTATAAAAAGCCATGAAGATGGTTAAATGGGTAGGAGTATTTTATATATAACGATCAGTATACTTTGTATTAAATTAATTTTATGGATAATATAAAAGAGACATATAAAGAGTTTTTTATTTAAACATAGGCATGATTTTTATTATAAATTAATTTTTGTTAAGGCAGATTCTTTGACACAAATATGTTTTTTATTGTAATTTTATTTTGTATAATCTGTCAGTAAATTTGCATTTAAGTAATAAAACAAAGGGTAATAAAGGGCAACATTATTAAAGTGAGACAATTTTAAATAAATAATCAGTGTATAACAAATAAAAAAAAACAATATATCTTTATTGTTAAGAAATATTGGTACGGTTCTTAATATATATATATATATATATATATATATATATATATATATATATATATATATATATATATATATATATATATATATATATATATATATATATATTTATATATATATATATTTATGTGTCTCACAACTTCAAAATACTTACGCTTAAAACAGCATAATAAATATGTGCGAAACTTTGCATTAAACTTCTGCCATTTACTTTATTAACCAATTCCCAAGAATTAAAAAAATGTGTAAATATTGGTTGAAAAAAATAAATATTTTATAAATATATCATGGCTTAAAACTGCAATTAAGGAAACAACAACATAACATCTTTGAAGGATATGGAAAGAAGTTATGGTACGGAAATAGCAGATTCATTGAAGACAATCTCGAGATTGTATCAAAAGGTGGCCAAGTAGAAAAAAGAAGAATAATTTTATTTATATGTAAACATTTAAATACACTGCCAGTATTCCTAAACTTTAACACTTCACACATAACATTTACAGGTATGTACCTTGGAGACAAATCTAAAAATTTGATATTACAATGTCTCACAACTCCAAGATACTTCAGCTTGAAAAAGCACAATAAATAATGTGCAAAACGTTGCGAATATTTTCAATATCTAAACTTTAATATATTGGGTTTTAAGTGTTTTTACTAGTTCAAAATTGTTTAATATGACTTAACATTATCTTGTTCAGCGAGCTATTCTACAATTTTACTCGATGAAAGAGAATTTATGTTATTTTTGATTTTTTAAGTTATTTCGTTTTATTATCTTTATACTATTTAAAAAATTAAAGGTGGGAAGTTTTAAATACGTATACTTCTGGGATTGGATATACGTTAAATAAGAAATATCTTTTTGATATATTATTTTAAACCAATTGCTTATACAGAATTAAATACTTAAGTTTTTCTATGTAGTTTAGTTTTTCAAATAAATATGTAATATGTATTAAATATTGTCTTCTAACTATTTGTCAAAATCGTTTATTCGATTTGTTTTTCAATTAGAAATCATATTAATATTTGATTGTTCATCAATCAAACATTTGCATTTATGACAGAGAAAAATAATTTATAACGATGAAGACCTTTAAACTTTAGTCCAAAGATTTCTAGATATTCTCACGAACACAATGGTGCCACATAAATAAAACTACGAAGATGCTTTTAGTTTATGGCTTTATTCCAATGCACTCTTTATTAATAGTTTAAACTATTTTGTAGCAAATTATTTTTTAGGTATTGCATAAACAAGTATCTGGCCAAATGAAACAAACTTTAATACCAATCTGTTAATACATCAACTGCCGCAGAAAATGCAAAATTATACAGGATATCCCTAAATACGGTGTAGATATTAAATGAGGCGATTTTGAGAAAATTATCTTTAACAAACATGTGTTACAAAGAACGTTACATTTCTAGAGGTATTTTATTTATAATTGACATACTGAATGCTGTGCTTATGAAATGACTATAATAAATTTTGGATAAGTTTACAGCATCTTACTTCTTATTACTACTTACTTATCTTCTTAAAATCACTTTCAAAATCTTTTCTATTAGTTACTATACGAAATTTAGAAATACTTGGTATACCTATTTTTGCTATCCTTGCAAAAAAAGTACCCGGTAAGGTATGGTCCACTTTCGCATAAAAATTTTACTCTTCATAATCGTTGATCCCTAAAAAAACGCATTTTGATGGCATGGTTTTTGAAGTAAAATATAAAAAAAACCAAAGAAGTAAACAGTCCTGCACTGCAAATTAGAGACAAAAGTGTTATATTCTGTTAGCACATTTAATTTTCCTAGTAACACGAAAAAAAACTTGTACTACTAATTTTTTAAACATATATTTTAGTATTCTTTAATTTTGTTTCATAAAAGCCCGTTTAGTTCTTAAACTATAATATAATTAATTATAACTATGTTGCGCCCTAAATTTTTAAATCAAAAATAAAATAGTATAATTTTTTCTAATAAATAATAAGTAGATAGATGGGAATATATCTCTTGCTCATGTAATAACAATTAAAAATATTTTTATCTTTATATGCACGTAGCCAGGGGGGGAGGGGCTCGAGGGGCTGAAGTTCCCCCCGAAATTCGTATAAATTTTGTTTACATTTATCCAAACGTATCTAATAGAGGGAAAATTTATTAAAAACTTGACATATTATTTTTATTCATAAAAAAATAAATATTAAAGAAGACAGTGAAGAAAGACATGACAGTGTTTTAACATTCGTCGAACTCTTCAACTCGGTTTGCATAAGTTTGGAAGACATTTCTAAGACGACGCGGAACATTTCTTCAACAGCCTCAGCTTTATTGGCAGCCATGGAGAAGAGTAAATTTATCGTCAGTCTTATCGTTTGTGAGAAACTTTCAGTCTTCTTATCGGCCTTGCAACATGCGAAAGAGGTTCTATGCACTCTAAGAAATCATCGAAAAGGTGCAGACAAAATCTTCAACGAAATTTTCAACTCGGCATCGAGACTTTCAGAAGAACTGTTCGAAACTGACTTGAAGGTTCCACGACTTACAACAAAGCAGACAAAGCGCGCCAATCCACAAATTACTTCGGCTGAAAACTATTACAAGGTGGCCTTCATCCCTTGCCTTGATAGTTTGATTCAAAATTTAGCAGACAAATTTATTTCAAATGAATATATTCTTCCAAGTTTCCAGGTACTTTTTCCAGGCTTCCTTTCTATTCATAAAACAAATAAGTTGGAGAATTTAGCACCGTACTTCGATGACAGAAGGTCACTCTCTGCAGTAAAAGCTGAGTATGAACTAAGGTGTGAAAAAAGCTTCCACCATAGATGCTAACCTGGAGGTGCTAAAAGTGTAAGAGCACTGCGATCCAGTCTATTTTAGTTCAATTAGGTACCTACTCACCGTCTTAGCTACTTTGCCTGTGACAACAGCTAGTGTAGAGAGATCATTTTCTACAATGAAAAGAGTAAAAACTTTACCACGTAGTGTGATGAGCGACAACAGACTGAGTGCACTTTCTATGATTTCAGTTCACTGGGATATATATCACCGTGTAGCCAGACAAAGTGATCGACATTATGGCTGGGAAAAAGATCAGAAGATTGCTTTTGTAGTTGCGGCCTTTTAAAACTTAGATTATTGGTACATAAAATACTAAATTATAAATTTTGTTGGTTCGAAACATCTGTCTTCATGTTATAAGAACTCCTTCTCCATTAAAGTTCTGGATACAAATCTGATAAATAAAAATCAGTGAATCCCTCCCCACCATTTCATGAAATCTCAAAGCCCCCCCGAGAAAAAAATTCTGGCTAAAGGCCTGGTCTTTCACATGAGTATTTTAAAGATTAAAAAACCTTGTAGTCAAGCCACACTTTATCTGGGGTAATACAATAAATATGCAGCTATGTACTTAAATATATAATAAAGTTAATGATTTACCCCAAAATCCGAAACGCCCAATTTTAAACTATTGACGTGTATAAAGGGGGACCAGGTGAACTGTGCCCAACAAGGAGTGATCTTTTCATCAAACTCCTGATCACTCAACTTTCTCCCAATTTAACCAACACCTTTTTGCAATAGTATACGAGCCCCTTAAAGTGTAAATATGTATTCTTTTTTATCTTGGGACAGTCCACGAAGGCTAAGGCCTAAGTACTAACGTACCGTGGGTGCCTGAAGTGTGGTTATTTACACAAGACTTAAATATTTGGAGATTTGGGGAAAAAGGATAAACTTCTGCGGGTAGCAGGTTCCATAGTCTGGACACTCTAGGTATGAAGGAACGAACAAAGTGGGAAGTTCGGGGCCTCTTAAGTTACACTGTAATTGGTTGCATGAAAGTGACACTACGTGTTGGTCTGTTAGGAGCTGCCAAAGCAGGAATTATACTGGCCAACTCTTCAAAGCAAAAGCCGTGAAAATACCTATAAAAGACCGACAAATCCTTTACAGCTCGTCGGTGGGCAAGAGATGGAAGCTTTTCTGTAAGTGTAAGATCATTAATAAGACAAATAGCTCTTCTTTAAATGGAGTCAAAAATGCTAAGTGTTGTAGGAGACGCTATTCCCGTGAGAGAGACGTGAGTACAATATTCTAAAGAGGGTCTTATCTGGGATACATACAGAGTATACAGATTAGAAGGAGAAAATACTTTCTGGCTCGAAAAAGGAATCCAAGCTTTTTTGAAGCTGATGAGGCTATGGATCTATCAGAATTACAGGGTGTCTTAAGAAATTGAATATTAAAGTGGAGGTTACTATAGTCATATCATTTTACAAATAAAAAATCTATAAGTTTATTTTATTACATATTAATCATTGATATTTTAAATAAATAAATTGAAATGTCTTTATAATTAAAACCCATCAGTGCATCCAAATTCCACACTTTCATTTTTAATCTACTTTATTTCTTCTATTATAAAACAATTAAGATATAACGGAAGCAAAATAAGATATAATCGCTTGGATAAATTTTTGTGTATTTAAAGAAAATCGAACACTACTGAAACGATCTATTTAACATGACTCGCCAATTAGATTTGGATGATTAATAACATCTATTCCATTTGATAAGTGGGTCGAACTTATGACAACGACATTTTGTTTAACTGTAAAGAAAATACCTACCTGAGATTAGGATCGATTTTTGGGTCTTTGAGTGGGTCAGAGGCTGAGACGCTTACTACTGTTGCTTGTACTACTTCTTTTACAGATAATATATATATATTTGTATTTAAAAAAAAAACAATAAATAAAAGCATATATACATAGGCGTGCACACAGTGGGTGCCGTGGGTGCCGTGGCACCCCCACTAGTCTAAAAAAGATTACTGTATTTAAAATATAAAAATTATTATTTGATAAGTTTCGATTTAATAATTACAATCCTTAGATTCAAATGTATGAAATGTATCGTATCCATTTTTATTCACTGCATTATTATTATTATTATTATTATTATTATTATTATTATCATCATTTAGAAAGATCCGACATGACGTATCCCATGGCTTCCCCCATAGGGCGTCATGTGGAAGGCCATCCGTATCGAAGACCACTCCTCGCGTCCGCTCGGTCAGTGATCTTCGGCCAATATTAATATATGCCATATATATATAATATATATGATATATATATATATATTATTATTATATATATATATATATATATATATATATATATATATATATATATATATATATATATTATATTATATATATAATATATATATATATATATTATATATATATATATATATATATAGTATATATATATATATATAATATATATATATTATATATATATATATATTATATATATATTATATTATAAGTCCTGCAGTCACACTCGTCTTATGTAGCTCATTTATTCTCATTGTAAAATTTCATATTTTGCAAAGTGTTACCTTTAACCTACGGTGCATTCAGGAAAATAATTTTGGATTTATACAGGGTGTCACAAAAAGCGTGACGTCACGATGGTGCATTTTTTAAATGGAACACTGTGTAATTTTTTGCATATTTAGGTACCTCTTGTAAGTCATCTATTGTAAAATTTTGTCAACATCGTTCGTAATTTCAGAGAAAATAAATAAAATATAAAAAATGTTTGAGTTTAAAATGAATAAAAATACCATAGTGCTTGATTAATAGAATTAAACAAGGAACTTATCAAGTAACGTTATATCAGCCGCTTAGGCATGTTTGGTAATAACCTGTACAGGGTGTCCAAATTTAGTGTCAAACTCTTCAAATTTGAAGCATTTATTTTTCTTATTTTAAATATGAGCTCTGTATATTTTTAGGTCGTTAGATGTAGAATTAAAAAACAAACATTTTCTAATTATACCTATCGAAATTCCTAACACATTAAGTTATTCGTTAAAACTCATTTTGACATCTATTTTAATACAATACCATGAATAAAAGTGAGGTGGCATGAAAAACAATTTATTACAGTGGAGTTTATTTAACTACAAAATTTAAATTGATGTATTACAAAAATTCGAGTAAATTATTATTATTTATTAATTACATTAAATTAATTTAAGAACAACAATTAAATTTAGATATAATATTATATTTATTTATTTTTAATACTTTTGGCTAATATTTAGGTAAATTAAACCAATTTCTAGGTAATAATTAACGTTATTAGAAAACTTTAATTTTAATAAATTGTTTTTCATAGCCACCTATCTTTTTATTCAAATAAGTATTACTATTAAAAATATTCAATGCCTAAATATGAGTTTATCATTAGAATATATTTTAATATAGTGTTAGAAATATTCGATAGGTTATAATTAGAAAAATGTATTGTTTTTAATTTCTACTAACACCTAAATATATTAGGTTATTTTACATTATATATAAAATAAAGTGTATTTAAATTTGAAGAGTTTGACATAACTTTTAGAACTTATAGTTCAATTAACCAAAATGACCTAAGTGACTAATATTACTGTTACTTAATAAGTTCTTGTTAATCATTAATCAAGCACGTTTAGTAATTTATATTCATTTAAAATTCAATGGTCAAAAAGTTTATATTTATTTTTCTAAATATTACTAATGATTTAATAAATTTTAGGAGATAGATGATAAAAATATCAAATAAACATATATATAATACAAGTAGTTCATTTAAAATAAACTATCTATAACTTTTTGACATCTATTAATACAATCTGATACCTTATAAGCTTAAAATAAAATTACAATGAATAATAAATGAGCTAATATTGACAGTGAGTATTTATATATATATATAATATATATATATAATATATATAATATATTATATATATATAATATATTAATATTATATTATAATATATTATATTAATAATATTTATTTTAATTTAATTTTTCTAATAAGTAATAATTATCGTAGTAAAAAGAATATTTAGTACAAACATTTGTTTATTAAATTGAAAATGATCAACCTTTATTGTAGATAAAAGTGAAGTAAGTCAAACTTTGAAAACATAATGAATTTTTTTCTCTATAAATTTAATTATTCTAATGTTACTAAAAATGAGTAAAAAAATATTTTTATTAAAACGTATCGAAAAAAAAAGAAAATAAAACGCTTTTGAAAGAACACACCATAGGTTTTAGAAGGTGCTTCATCAATTTAGAAAAATTGTAATGTTATGTTGTAATTTCTATTTATTTATATTAGATATATCATAAAACAAAATGATTTTTTTCTATATTATAATTAATTCTCAGTTATATAAAAACTATGATAGAATAGAAAAAGGTGTGCATGAAAATTTCTTTAACTCACATATAAGATATTCAACAAACCAAAATTTTTGATGGTACATTCAGGTTAACAAACTCAGTAGGCTTCAAATAATGTTAATATGTTTAAACCCTTTTAAATTTAGACAAACAAATTTTGGTGTTATTATTTCGAATAATAAAAGCAGTACCATTTCTTTAAGGAAAGGTCTCAAATAATTTAAATACATGACTATTAAAAAATTGAAAATAGTTGCTGTAAACTATTAAAATTTTGCAATCAAGGATTATAAGTAGAAGACGTCAGCTAAGAAAGGAATTTAGGATACTTTCCCCACAAAGGGGTAGGATGGGAGATAAAGATTTGTATTCATCATTTTTGGACTTAAGAGTAAAAAAATAGTATTGTATTGTTATTAAGAAAGAATCTTAAAAAACTTTATTCCCAAAGGGGTAAAATGAGGGGTAAAAGCTTGTATCGAACTTCGTCATTTCTGGCCTTAAAAGTCTGAAAATTGTTATGTAGGCCATTGACTACGATTGAAAAGGACCTGTTTTAAAATTTTTGGAATCATATTTCTTGTGGGGGTGGTTAAAATGGGTACAAAGGATTGTACAAAAAAATTGTTATTTTTGAAGTTGTAAATATCAGGAAACAAGAAAGTAGTAGTATTTCCGAACCCAACCTGGTATATGACAGGGCGAGATCTTCTTTCAGCCATTTTTTAAACAAAAATCTTCGAAGAAAAAACATTAAGATTTAATGACATAGGCTCTTGTCATTGCCTTAAAATGTTCTCTTGTTTTCAGAGATCTATGCCTACCCTGCTATAGAAAACATGCCAAATTCATGAAAACAGTTGTTATTTCAGTTAGTTTTAAAAATAAATACATACTATTATATATTCTTGAAAACCTAAAGATAAGACAAATTAAGTGACATCCAAATATACAGGGTGTTCCATTAAAAAAAAACACAAGTTTAGTTAATATTTCCTAAAATAAACTTGTTAGAAAAAAACTGAGTACTTCCTGGACTCTACGTAAAAAACTCCATTAAGAACAGTTTTTACCTTTTTGGTAAGTTAACGCACAACGGAGATACAAGCTATGCCTAAAAATGCAGGAATTTCAATTTCACCCTGTAGTGCAAAAACTAAGACAGCCATGACACCGGAATCTTTCGTTTGGTGATAAAGTAGCACAGTGTCGCGAAAACCCCATCCTTCTATCTTTGTTAATAACGGAAATATCCCACAAAAGTGTCGAAAATTGGACACCCTGTACTTAATTTGCATATGTTTGTGTATATGTACATAATATTTTGCTAGGTGTTATTGTATTATATTATTACTTATGATAACTAAACTAATTTTACGCAGCCGGGCGCCTGTAAAATAGTGGCAAATTTTAGCAAAACTAAAGTTCTCTTTATTGATATCATAAATTATTAAAGTTTAAAATAATTAAAATATAATACTCTGCATATAGTAAATTAAAATTTAAAATTGTTAATCGGCTACGATTTTATATGCTATAAGAACATTTTGGTGCTCCAAACAATAAGTATTTTTTTAAATATCGATTTCTGCGTGTGAGATCAAAATCAAAAGTAACTAACGGAACTACCATTTGCGGATGTGATAAGGTATGCTGTTGCTAAAATTGCAAATTATTTCATAACATTATTACGACCCATTCAGCAAAGGTAACGGGATTTTTATGAGTATATTTCCTTGGCCTTCAAATTTAGCCGTCCTAGTTTTCAGTCCGAATTGAGGTTTTGAATATAATAACCAATTTACTAAACAAATATATGAGTTAGACCCTAATGATGTAACTGAAGCTCCAGTTAGTGTGTTGTATTTATTCCCATTAGCCATGTGACGGTAAAATATTAGTTTTAAAATACAAAATTTGACACTATATAGTCTACGCTTAAAAAGAAATAATGCAGAAAGCTGATTTTTTGGAATTAATTGTCTATTAACTCTTTGTCAATCTGCTTTAATTTATGGATATCACTAGTACTGCAGATACTGTAACTGTGATTATTTTTAGCTTTTCACCATTTCGGCATTATGAATTAGCACGACTAAATCTTTAAATACATCTTAATAGCGATGGCACTTTGGAACAGGACCTGTTTTTTTGTGGAACAGGTTTTTATTCGGAGCAGGTATAGATCGGTAAATTTTCTGTTCCGACCTCGTCATAATCCTGCTTCGCCGTTCTCTTGCTGTTCGTTCTTGCATTAAATATATATATATATATATATATATATAATATTTATATATATAAAATAAATTTATTAATATATATATATATATATATATATATATATATATATTATATATATATATATATATATATATATATATATATATATATATATATATATATATATATATACAGTGACCGCCAGAAAGTATGCGACATATGGAAAAAGTTTTTATTATGACATTTAGAAAAAAATAAATTTCGCAGATTAATTCTGCATCACTTAAAACCTCAGAAACACTTGAACGATCCCGATTGTCATTTGTTATTTGGCAGTAAATTTGAATTTTGTTAGGTCGGTTGACCGAAAGTCCCCTTATTTGTCAAAATATCAAAAAATTTTATAAGGATAAGTTGTTCAGAATTTAATTTTATGACTATGTGTAAAATTTTGAGCCATTTGGATAAAAACCAAAATTTGGACATTTTTTCCATAAAAATATTTTTGTTTGAAAATTTTTCTTTACCAGTTAGAAACAGGTTTTTCAGACCTAAACTAATGTTTCGGCACAATTTTTTTTTACTTTAGTAAGTTGATCCTTTTTTACGAAGAAAATTTAAAAAAATGGTATTTTTCGGAAACCCGAGTTGTCGCATAGGCATTTTTTACTTACCGTAACTCGGAATTTTAAATAATAATTTTTCATTTGGAGTTATTTTAATTATAACATTGAATCGTTTAAACGGTAAAAATTAATATTTGAAATTCCGAGTTACGGTATTTAAAAATGCCTATGCGACAACTCGGGTTTCCGAAAAATACCATTTTTTTAAATTTTCTTCGGAAAAAAGGACTAACTTACTGAAGTAAAAAAAAAATTGTGCCGAAACATTAGTTTAGGTCTGAAAAACCTGTTTCTTAATGGTAAAGAAAAATTTTTTGAGCAAAAATAGTTTTATGGAAAAAAAATGTCCAAATTTTGATTTTTATCCAAAGGGCTCAAAATTTTACACATAGACATAAAATTAAATTCTGAACAACTTATCCCTATAAAATTTTTCGATATTTTGACAAATAAGGGGACTTTTGGTCAACCGACCTAACAAAATTCAAATTTACTGCCAAATAACAAATGACAATCGGGATAGTTCAGTGGTTTCTTAGGTTTTAAGTGATGCAGAGTTGATCTGCGGAATCGATTTTTTTCCAAACGTCAAATATGTCTTGCGCTGCATTGAGGATGGATAATATTTTTATTTCGCATAAACTATTTATTGGGGAACTCATAATAAAAAATTAAATTTTAACTAAGAAAGAACAACATGTTACGCATTTCAGTTTGTTTTATTTGAGATACCCGCCTTACTACTTTTTGGAAAATGGGACTATCTTGGTCCGGGTCCCGGGGTATACGGGATGACCCTGTCCAGCCCTATTGACCTCTATGAACTTGCAGATCGCCTGCAACAAAAAAGAAGAAAACCCCCCAAAAAACCCAAAAAATCACAAATACTAGTCTACGTTTCGGTGGCAAGTCGGCCACCGTTGTCAAGACAGAAACTAAAACAAAAAATTAAACAAAATTTTAAGAAATTTTTGGTCTAAAAACTTAGGAAACTCTGTTAGCTTTTTTTACTTTTTAATGACGTTTTGTCATAAGTGACACTAGGTTATTGACTGGTGTATGTATATTATATATGCAGGCGATCTGCAAGTTCATAGGGGTCAATAGGACTGGGCAGGGTCAGCCCGTATACCCCGGAACCTGGTCCAAGAGGGTCCCATTTTCCAAAAAGTAGTAAGGCGAGTATCCCTAATAAAACAAACTAAAACATGAATCCGCACACAAAACTATAGAACATATTATTAACATGTTCGAACTAAAAAGTAAACGACTTAAAAAATATTTTAAAAGATGATTTTTAAACAAACGTATATTAAAACGTGAATCATCATCCTAAATATTCTACTTATAGTCTAGGAGGAATCGGCGCATGATTGCCGAAAACTATATTCGACCTCAATTTTTTTCTACGATTCTCTTTAAATTGCCCTACTGATGATATAAATGCATGTTGCCATTGCACCACCTGGTGCCCTATTATTTAAACCGAAATTGTTTAAACAATTGCAAGGAATTGTTATTTTTTAACTGGACAATTTTTTTCATATTATTCATTGAAATACATTGAAATGCAAATAAAAAAGGTCCTATGACTTTTTACGATAAAATTAATATTTTTGGAGATATGAACTATTAAAAGTTCTAAAAATATCAAAATAGGTTAGTTTTGACCGACGAAAAATATATATATATATATATATATATATATATATATATATATATATATATATATATATATATATATATATATATATATATATATATATATATATATATATATATATATATATATATATATATTAATATAAAATAAAACATAAAAATATATTTTTTAATTTCTTATACAATGGTTGATAATATCCTTAATTGAGATTTTTTTTTCTTGATTATACAGGTTTTTTAATTGTTTATTAAGCGCGCTCACAAGTATGCTTCTCTTACCTTTAAGTATCGCCGTCTCTCTGATTCATACGCTGCATCAGCCCCTCTGTGTCCTGAATCATTATTCATCCTTTACCTTAAAAACACACAAGTCATAGGATCTTTTTTATTGGTATTTCAATGAAGAATATGAAAAAAAATGTCCGGTTGAAAAATAACAATTCCTTGCAAATTGTTTAACCAATTTCGGTTTAAACAATAACGCACCAAGTGGCGCCATTGCAACATGCATTTATATCATCAATAGGGCATTTTAAAGAGGATCGATAAAAAAATTGAGGTGGAATAGTTTTCGGTACTAATGCGTCAATTCCTTCTAGACTATTATATTAATCGTCTTTTGGTCATGTAGGCGTAGGTAAGTTATACGGGGTCACACTCTTGATGTGCTTTACAACTTTAACCAGCAAAAAAACTGAAATTAAACTTTCCCTGACCCGACGACATGTAAGTCGAAAACACAGCATATTAAGTAGTAAACCGGGGGGAAGCCCCGGAGCTCGTCAAGAGAAACGATGTATAAAAATAAAAAAACAGATGAAACCTCTGTGGTTGATTTATTTGCTAAACACTCTATAAGCCAATCCAGTGTTTATGGCATACAGAACTTCGCTCTTAATACGCGCACCGGTTATTGGCAACCCGGTCAGTAAGATTCCGGCAACCCAATAAAAACAATGGTTAAAACAATGATCGCAATGCAACAATACAGGCAAGCAGCGCGAAGCAAGAATTGTTTCGAAACAGTTTGGAACTGGAGCATTTTTTACCCTAATCGAAATGCAACGAAACAGGCGAACAATATGGTTCCGGAACAGCAGGAAGTAAGAATGGTTCCGGAACAGCTCGGAGCCAGTATGGTTCCGAATCCGAAACGGTTTGAAACTCGAGCTGCTTTTCGAAACAGGTATTTTCATGAATTGGAACAGGCTGTTCTTAAATAAAAATCTGTTCCGACCATCCCTACATGCTAATGTATATGTTTAACGACACGTTTTTACCAGATTTTATGGTGAGTTAACCGAGAATAGGAATGAATAATTTAAACAAATTTTAAAGAGTGCTGGGAGATACTACATTTTTTTAATCCTAATAATATTAATTCCATATTTGACACCTTTCTTGACAAATTTCAAGTTGATCTGATTTGCCAGAAATTACTGCTTTATTTTACAAAAAAAAAATACCTCCTTTCCTGTACTATGAATATTTCCATAGATGGTGCATTTTTCCAAAAAGCAACCTCATTTTTATGTTGAATAATTTACTATGTTTCTGTTACCAAAATTCAACGAGCCACTTAAAGAAAATGATATAGAGTATCAATTAGAGCTGGACAGAAAGAATGTTTTAAACTTATTTCTTGATTATTTCTATCTCTATTGAATTACATAGTTTGCCTGCAGGTTTCTCTAACAAAAGTAAAGTATCTGCTGTAATATTTGGACACAAGATCTAAATACTTCTTTTAAAACCGAAAATTTTTTTCTAGTCATTACGCCTTTTGTTTATATCCATTATTCAAATTTTACTATTTACTTTTTCACATATCTAGTATTGGCTACAAGTCTGACAAGTTTTAAAGTTATGGCTCACAGATGTTTGACTTCTTACACTTAAACTAACCTAAATTAGCGATGCTTAGTATGACATTAGAAAGCGAAAATATTTAACCATAATTACCCTTGTTCGCGGCACGGAGTCGCTGCCTCATGAAGCGAATACTTTATTGTGTTCTACAATACGTGCTCGTCATTCTAACAATACTTGATTTGCCGTGTTATAAAAATACGCACTCTTTAAGACCTACTTTTAATCTTTACTGTAGAATATAATTTAGAACTAATGTATTTTTTATGTATTGTGTAGTATTATGCATGCAGATTATAAATTATTAAACAAATTAATGAGGCCTTCAATTATCCTTATAAAAATAAATGAATGCGAATTTATTTAAAGGCTGGCCATTTATGCAGGTTGATTTAAAACAATTCTATAAAATTAAAGATTTTTTTTGTCCTGTTATAGTCAACTACTTTCCAAGTACAAAGGTACCGTGGATATCTTAAGGGAAATAAAAGACAGTTTCTTAATACAGGACATAAATATTTTGAAGTTTGGAGGGAAAGGAAAGTCTTCTGTAGGTAGCTGGTTCATTTTTTAATTACTTTTGATGGACTGTAAAGGAATGCATGGAAGTGGCATATTATTTTAACGCAACGAAGGGAATCGTACTGTTTAATTTTTTAAAGCATAAGTCATGGAAATATTTTTAGTAGAGAGGTGGATCACCCCTACTTGTCAGTGAGCTATAAAAGGAAGCTTAGTAGTAGGAACGCAAACTAATCTCTCTATGGTAAGAACGCAAACTGATCTCTGGATAGAATTAAAAAGGTTAGAGATTTTGAAAATAGTTATTTCACAAAGATGGATAAAGTAATCTAGGTTTAGTCTGTTTTGGGATACTTACAATTTGTACAAGTTAGAAAAGTGAAAACACTTCCTACCTTGAAAAAATCTGATTGACATTTAATAAATTTATTTAATCAAAAATTTTTATTCCTATTTTTTTTAAACAACACCATATTTATATTTGTTTGGAAGTTTCAGAAGTATTTGTGCGTAAAATTGCTTATACCTATTAATATAACGCCTGCCGTTATAGACATAAAAGTGTAATTTATCAAATCATTGTCTTTCTTAAAGAAGGTGCAGTCCACAGTCAAAGCTGTAATCTGTTCATTTTTGATTAAAAAAAACACATAGTAAGTAACCACAGTTACTGATTTTTTGAACTAATGGAATATATTATTTGTTGTTGTGGTTAGATTGCTAATTTTTTAAACCAATACGATACATTTTTGGTTCAGGTGTTTTTTGTAATCGAAAAAGAACCTGATTATAGTTTTATCATTTCCGACAACTTTCATGTTAACCATTTTTTGATGTAACTTATAATAAACTCTGTAGGTGAGACGTCAAATTATAAGCAGACACCCTGTACATTACAGATTAATTTAAAAGTTTTGGAAAATATATATATATATATATATATATATATATATATATATATATATATATATATATATATATATATATATAATATATATATATATATATATATATATATATATATATATATATATATATATATATATATATATATAAATCTTTATCCAGATTTTGATCCAGCTAGCTACTGCATACAAATAACATAGCATACTGCTTTAAACAAGTTGGGGTACTAGGATTTGGTCCAAAACGCTGTAAAAATTGGTCAAACTATTTTTTTGCCCAAAAATAAAAAAATATTAAATATCTCTGGCAATATTAAATGAATTTTCATGAAAATAGGTACCGGGGGTATTTTTGGGTCACTGATTACGATTTTATTCTCAGAAATTTCTGAAACACCCTTTAAACATTATTTTTCAGAATAATTAAGAAGATTTTTTTTATTATGTACTGAAATTGAGATATAAGGGCTTATAATGGGGGGTTAAAACTATCCCCAAAATAAGAAAGAATACAAAAACATGACCTCAGATTATTCTTTTTGTTTTTTAATCAATTTTTTAAAAATATTTTATCGTGTTTTGACTATGATATTCATTCCTCCTTTCCCTCTTCCTCCCCCTGGGGGTAAAAAGTACCCTTAATTTAAAAAAAAAACGTTATTAATTTTTTTTGTTGCAATGTTTCGTTTTAGAACCGACGAACTAACAATATTTTCAGTAAAAAAAAATTATTAACCCCCCCATGCATCCCCGGGAAAACTACCACTAATTTAAATAAAAACAAAAAAGATATTGCGGAAAAAATATAATTTTTGGCCGTAACTTTTTTTTCTAATAATAACAAGATGTACAATGAACCATTTTAAAGCTAAAAAAACATTGACCGTTGCAAACATAAAATATGCACTTTTAAACGGCCAAATCTTCTTACATATAAGAGATAAAAAGAAATAAATAAAAGCAACTCAAATAAAGGCTAATAAGTTTATTTTAAATCTATCCTAGAGTCCATCCAAGGTCAATTCAAGGTTATTTTGAACTGTTTATGGGATACAAATATTAGGTACGCTTCGAAAAATCAGAAAAAATTCGTACGCATCTTTCCGAGGTCAGCAAATCGGAATCGGTCAGTTACCCTCCATAGGGTTAGGTTCAAGGTCATTTGAAGGTCAAGTGGAGAAAAAAGCATAGGAAAAATCTGGAAAAATTTATGTATATAGATAGATCCAAAGTGTAAATAAACACCGGATTCAAATTCAGCCACCTCGAAAACATACGCATCAGTTTTCAGATTTTTTCGATGATCTTTTATTCACTTGACCTTCAAATTACCTTGAACCTGACGTGATGGAGCTTAACCGACTTTCTCATAGTAATTAGCGAACCCAAAAACCCTAGAGAATCCGAATTATTGGAGTTCGAATTAGCGGAGCTTAAGTGTATTTGTAACTCAAGCCTGCAAAAATTGCCTAGATAGTTTTGTTCGGCTTTAAGTATTTATTTGTACAGATTGAAAAACCTATCTATGTAGTTATAAGAATATTTTATACACTTTGTGGTTAAATCATAGGCATTTTTTTGTAATTATAAATGATCTACTTTGTATTTGATAACGGGTTTTGTATCCCTGGATTGGTGGCTAGTATGTCAGCGAAATCTACTTATGGATAGTACTGGCACCCACCTCTGTGTTCACACGTCGTTGCGTGGTTGGGCCCAGTAGGGTCTTTTGGAACATGCGCTAGAGTTGCCGGTTATCGGCAACGCTTTTGGCTAGCGTATGGAACGGGATCCGAAGCTAAGATGAACACAAGACTTAACCCAAGGTGTTAGCATACCGTGCTGATGAGTGAATGACATCCTGTGCCTTAAACAGGTGTCTCCAACGGTGCCTCTATGATACAGGGCGACCTCTCAGAGTATCTAGCCTTATTGCGGTAATGCGGGGCTCTGCCGTGGTGGACTATTACTTTCCTAGCTCCAATCAGAAAGCGTACAGAACGCTTTCATAGATAAAAGTGAAAGGTGAAACTGACCTATAGGAAAATCCGTTTACAGAGGTACAAGGTCAAGGTAAGGTGCGCCCAAAGAATCCGTTTCGAAAGGTGCCCCTGAAGACCGGGCCGCACGGGGAAGGTTAATCTCCGAAACTCTTAGGAAGGGACCCTGAATTCAAACAGAAGGCGGACGAACGTTTAAGGAAAAGTTCCCCAACTAAAGCAGATACAACCGTTTTCATGGGTAAGCCGGAGTGGGCCTCAAAGGAACACCGGTCGCAAGAATGGTAGTCCACTCACTAGACCGAAGGCCCTAATCCTCCTAATACTGGCAAAACCAAACCCTGCATATTTTTTTGGGAAAAACCTATCGAATGGTTATTGAAGTCTTTTATTGAGAAATATAAAAATGTAGCACAATAAGGTTGGGGGTAAAACCCCAAAAATCCTCAAGTATGATGAATTTTTTAAAACATCATGAAACTTTTTATAATTCCTGTATTTTTTTTTCTTTTTTTTTTATCTTTATGACAGCTCACGAAGGATTATTATATATGTATATTATATCCTACGGATTATATATACATATATAAACCTAAGTACCAAAGCACCGTGAGTGCCGGGTTTTCCGGTGTTTAACCCATTTCTTCCCAGTTGTTCCGTCAACGTTGTCCAAGCACTGAAACATGCAAATGTTGCATTTCACAGCACCTTTTGGACAACGCGGTAGTGCAACCACGGACGTTATTTTTAAATAACTACTACCTAAAAAATGTCAATTTTTATTTTTTATATTTTAAATGATATATACTGATATACCATTAAATTGTTTTTGTTCAATTTCTAAAATAAAAATTTTAATAATTTCTTTAATGTTAAATTTCAGAAATTTTTTAAGGCTCCAAAATTTTTAAATAATTATATAATAGCCTTAAACACAACTTTTTTAGGTTCCCTATTTGAAATACATTTGTTTACATACTATATTTGATAAAAAATAATTTTCATCTGGTTGGCAGATGGGTGAAGGTCGTCCCTAATTAGGATCGTTAACAAATAAACCTAGTACAGACAGCAATTTCGTAATAGCAAAAATGTATGTTGTATATCGATTATCTGGTAATAGTAAATATTAACGCACTTTATATTCTACCCTAAAAATTCTCGTTGATATTGTTAGTTTATAATAAAATGTGATCAAAGACATATTTCAGAGCATACGCTGCGCAGGGTAAAGCTGGTGTGGGTGCCGAGATAATAATAATAATAAAATGCGCAGACACCATCAAACAGACCAGGAGAAGCTGCAAGCCTGGTTGGAGAAGCCTCTTCATGGACATCACCCCAATGAGGTCAGCCAGGAAAATGTCGACAAGTTCGCGTCAAACTACTGGCTGACGTCGGGGAAGATGTTCCCAGAGACGAAGGCTTTTATTCGCTTGGACCAGGTTATTCCGACAAAAAACTATCTGCATCATATCGTTAGAGACCAGTCTATAGGGAACGATCGATGTAGATATGTAGGGTCAAACATCGGAGACAACCCAGCATATAACGGGGTTGCCAAGCATTTGCAGCATCAGAGTATAAGGAAAGCACGATTCAGGAGCCAAGATACTCCATAAACAATTGGCAGAGAAGCTAAAGCTTTTACAGAATGAAAAATTGCCTTACTATAAGTATACTTGGAACCTATTCTCGAAAACAATGAATTTAAATTGTACGGGGACAGAACTTACTTACAGACCAAATTGTTGCTCACAATAGACCGATTTGTATTGGTGGATAAAGTTGGGAGGAAAAAACACTGATCCATGTCGCATCCTGAACAACAACAACCTACGGAAGAAATACATGAAAAGATTGCCAAATACAGAAACCTAGAAACACAAATAAAAAAGACAGTGGGGAATGAATAACGTCCAAACGATCCCCATAATTTTATCAACAACTGGCATTATACCAAAAACTCTTTTACAAAACATCAAGGGACTAGGCCTGGGAACATCTGTATAAGGCTATGCAAAAGAAGGGCATTGCGACCGCTCGGACTGTCCGGAAATTTGTGGGGAATACAGCAGAACCTAAGAAACCTAGAGCCCGAAAACATGGAAAGGGTTCCCACAGAACTCAACCCTTTTTGATATCTGAAGATATCTGGGATGAGTGAATGTTCCCCTTAGAGGGAATGCAAATGAAAAATAAAACTATGAATAGCAATATATCGATATTAATACATTGTTATTAATAAAATTAATTATTAAAAAAATTAATAAGAATAAGTTTTTGGGAATGTTTGGTAAATATTTATGAAATAATAACAAACCAAGTACATTTAATTATTTATTATAAAATCATTCTTTTTTCATAAGGTACAATTTTTTGAAATCCGTTTATCACAGTACCCCAGATAAAACCAGACCAGATGCGAAAGATGCCATATCGCACGTATTGCACTGTTCGGCTTGTCAGGTATTGACGAGCCAAGCGGCCGGCCGCCTAGCATAGTACGGGGACCAAAGCTCAACACTGTCGTTACCAGAGTCATCCGACTGGCATATAGTACGAGCGCTTTTGTTAACAATAATAATTCTGACCTGCACGGCCATGAAGCTTCTTGTGGACGGACCGGAATTCTTCAGCTGTCATTTATTTATTTATTTATTTGCAACATAAAAAGACATTATAAAAACTTCTAAATACCTATTTGAACATTATAAACATTATGAATGACTTACAAAATATTTGAATCTAGACTGTGCAAACAAATAAAAACAAAACCATTATCCTAATTAAGCTAATTTATAACAGTACAAGATTCCCTAATAACACATAACATGCCAGAATCATATCATTTATGTACCATTAAAGTTTTATGTTTCTTACATTGACAGTATATCGCTGGGATGATTCTGTGGGTACATTCTTGGAATGATTCTTTAGAAATGTTTCTGAAACATATATTTTCGGACTTTTTTTTATTTTTTTTTACTTTTCAATATAAAAACACTCCTTCTAAACAAGAAACACAAATATGTTTACTTCGGTTTAGCTCTAATAGGTATGTAAATTTATGTACTTACAATACGTTAAAAGAGAAAGCAAAGGTATAATAGGTAATGTGCGGATGCCTCTAGTGCGTCTTGTCATAGGTTGTTGGCAACAGGGGACGTCGTTCGTCATTCCGAAACTCATATTTTTGCAATAAAATCCAAAGTATTTTCAAAAACCGCGAAGTGTGCGTTTCTCTGGTAACGATTAATAGACACGAGCGGTGGTGGCTGAGCAGTTAAGGCGTCTAACTAGAATTCAGATTCTTTTTGGGAGCGTAGGTTCGAATCCTACCCACTCCGAAAAAACTTTTTTACTTTTTTTCTCATTGTCAGTTATGAAATTTTTAAAAAATATCTATTTGCCAATAAAGGTAATTAGTATTCATTTTTATTTCCGAAACTCATATTTGGTGTCCCAATAAATAAGGATTTCACCACTCTTGGATATAGATGTTCCTAATACGACTCTAGCACATACTGGGATGTTTCAGAAACAATCTCGGTTGATGTTATGATGCTAAAAATGATGACATGGTCATTGCCAGAAACATACCACGGATGTTCCGGGGATAATAGCGACTTTCCTGGAATGTTTCCAATGTTCCAAGCGTTTGTTTCTGGTACGTTTGTAGCATGGTTCTGTGTTATTAGGATTCTTCACCACTGGTTATTTTAAGAACTGCCATTAAATTCGAACTTCTTGTCGTTTCTAGATAGTGAATATGTTGTTCCTTTTTTCAGGTCTCAAATGTCAGATATTATGTATATTTATAAAATGACAAACATAAACTTGTAACATTTAGTATGTTCAATTGAAATCCATCACTATACGATTCAAATTTCCCGCTGCTGGCATGTTAAACATTAGTTCACTTGCACCCGACTAGACAGCGCCGGCGGCAGCGGTGAACATAATATTATTACTGCGCATTTCAAGTTTAGTTTGAACAAGTTTGTTTTGTGGTGATCGGACTGATGTGAAGTGAGCGAGCTCTGAGTAAGTTATCAAGTTTATTCGTGTGTACAATTTTATTATAGACGTTTCACTGTGTTGCTGTGAGGATGCCTGGTTATAAGTGTATTTACTTGTTCTGTTCCAACAGAGATAATGGGGAAAAATCATTATTCAGGTGCCCGAAAGATCGTCAAAGGTAAGTATATTTTTAAGTATCTTACAAAAGATCTATTTATTTAAAATTAATAAGCAACAATTAAAAAAGTAATATTTAAGAAAAAAAGATTAAGAGGTGTTTATAAAAACTCGACTAAATTATTTGGGTGTTTGAATTTTGAAAAAGTTATAATTTACAACTGTCACAGGCAGACAAATGATGATACTTCAACTGAAATATCTTGTTACCATAGAGACTTTGTATTGGATTTCCATATGTACTAACTAAACTAAATTTAGATTTTTTGGTAAGATGTCGAAATAATGTTTTAGAGCATTGCTATGGCTTGAGGCTGCCGAAGAGCAGATCTTTTAGAAAACAATTACAATAATTACAAGCTCTGCGAGGATCATTTTGAACGAAAGTATATTTTTATGACTTCAACAAGCAAAAGGCTGTATAATGATGCGATTCCATCAATTTTCCATGGACCAAAACGGCCTATGTCCGATGTTGTACCACAGAAAAAACCAGACGTAGAACTTGAAGAGCCTCCACGAAAAATTGTTATATTATCAGGTAAGGAATACATCATATCATGTATATATGTATATCTTGTTTTGTATGAAATTTGGTATGAATTAAAGTATTTCATATTACAGATGTAACATTGAAACCTAAAATGGAGTCCAAGAATGTATTAAACATGTCTATGGAAGATAACACCGCTGATGCAAGTAAGTATGTAAAAGTTATTAACATAAGTATTGCTCAAATTTCGTTTGAAGTTTTAAGATTTATAAATTAATGTCTTGGTTTCAGAACCCCTCAGCATCAAAGTTTCTGCACCTGTTACCCCTCACAAGCTTTCGCCCAAACTATTGTCACCGATAGCCCAAACTCAAACCCCATTGAGTTTCACTGCAAACACCCCAAGAAAAAAGAAAATAAGGATAAAAGTCACCCAGCTTAAAAGGAAACTGTTACTTACGAAAAAATGCAATGAAAATTGGAAGTCTAAGAAAAATGAGCTGCACAAATTTGAAGCAATGTAACAAATTTCTTAAAAACCTTTGGTTGAAATCATTAAAATGCAAGCTTTATTGCAAAACAGGCCTAAAAGAGCCAGAAGGTATTCTAAAGAATACAAAACTTTTGCCTTAACGCTTTACTTTTTAGGACCAAAATGTTATAGGTTTCTTCAAAAAATCTTGGTCTTGCCAACAAAGCGATCATTAGAATTAATGACAAAAAATATAGTATGTGAACCCGGTCTCAATAATACACATATCCTAGAAGCTTTATCCACAAAAGTGAAAACCATGTCGCAACTTGATAAACAGTGCATACTTTGTACTGATGAAACATCTATAAAATCAAACCTGTATTTTCATTCACAAAGGGACCAAGTTATAGGATTTGAAGATATCGGAATAAAAAACAATTTACTCATAGCCCAAACGTGTCAGTAATTATGGCTAGGGGACTATTTAGTAATTGAAACAGCCCATCGCCTATTTTTTTGTAAACACTCAATTGAAGGCATCCGATATGTTATTAATTTGGAAGAGTGTGTAAAAAAATTGTCAGATATAGGTTTAACTGTACAGGGCGTTTTAAGTGACATGGGGTCTAATTACATTCAGCTGTCAAATTTATTAAAAGTAACTCCACAAAATCCCACATTTCAATTAGGAGATTTTAATTTGATATATTTTTTGACCCGCCACATTTACAGAAGGCCACGAAAAACAACTTACTACAAAATTGTTTTTGTTTCAATGGTAAGAAATCTTCTGGAAAGTTTATCGAAAAATTTTATCAAGAAGATAAAAGAAACCTATAGATGTGCACCAAAGCTGACAGATGCACACATTTATCCGACAAACTTTCAAAAATGAAAGTCAGTTTATCGGCACAGGTACTTAGTAGAACTGTTGCGTGTGGTATGCGCACCCACATGGCCTTGGGTCTATTGCCACCTGAAGCCGATGTTACAATAGAAATAATAGAAAAATTCGATAAACTCTTTGATCTTTTGAATTCCATAGATACGAACCATCCAAATAAATATAAAAATGCTTTTAGGGGTTTAGATTATCAGGTTAACTTTTAGACGAGATGTGGCTATTTTTAAATGATCTACAAATTTTTGACACAAATGGAAGAAACATCACTATGAAATGCAAGTTTCGTAGATGCTGGATGGTAACCATAAAAGCCATACAAATCCTTTGGCAACGTATTTCAAATGCCGGCTTTCAATATTTAAAAACAAGAAGATTAAACCAGATTGTTTAGAAAATCACTTTGGAAACATAAGGCAGCAGGGCGGCAATTCTGTAAACTTACCCCGTTCATTGAGAGATCATTTAGAAAACTCTTTTGTCAAAGTTTCATGCACTCAAATCACATGAATTGTGAAGACGATCTTGATCTACTCTTATTCCAATTAAATATTGCAAAATCTAATATTTTAGAAAGGATTCCACATTCGGTCAATACCTACAAACCAGTTTCAGTACCTTATTATGATTTTAAAAGAGAGATGGTTACAACCCAAAATGCATTTAGTTATGTGTGTGGCTACCTATAGTAAATGCTAAAAATTCACGAATGCGGTATCTGCAAAAAGTTTTCTACAGAATCCGATATATTGGATAACACCAAATTATTTATAAGTTTTAAGGCGTATAATGAAGAAAATAATTTTTATGGCAGCTTAAAATCTCCAAATGAAGAATTCGTTTATTTTGTTTTTAAAATGGAAAAATTATTTACTTCATTATTCGATGAGATTTGTACAGAAAAGGGAATTTCTCGACGATATTTTGATGAAATGAAATTAATTCCTTTTCAACATCCTTGTCCGAAATTTCCCTTCCTTATGTTATTAAATTGTTCATAAGACTTCGTTTATTCTATTCTTTAAAATATGCTAATAGGAATTTAACTAGTACGAAGAAATCTCAAAAACCAAAGAAAAATTAGCATTTTATCTCATTTGTAGTTTAATATATGTTTCCATTGTATTGTATTTTCTAGTTTTATTCTCGAAACAATTTTATAATCATCTCATTACAAACTAAAATAAAATATTATGTATTGTATAAAGTAAAGAGTGTTTTGTGTTTTTACAACAAAGAACACAATTTAAAGAAATCTGCATTGGTGCGGGATATCTATAACATGGTTTTAAAAAGCAATGGTGCAGGCCGCTCAAATTTTGCAATTGAAGGTCATTAGAACCGAGCCACATATTTGACAGTCTTTCGCATCTGTCTGGTTTTATCTGGGACAGTACTTATATCAATATTTGCGGCTAATTCCTGTTCCACAAATGGAACCAGGAGATTTTCTAAACGTTCTTGGCGTATTGTGGATCTTAATTTTGATTTTACCATACTCATTTTTGAGAAGGTGCGTTCGCGTGCAATTTCAAATAATAGTTTTCATATTTTAAATACAGTAATCTTTTTCAGACTAGTGGGGGTG
The DNA here is from genome assembly GCA_019359885.1 of Listronotus oregonensis. Lineage (NCBI taxonomy): Eukaryota > Metazoa > Arthropoda > Insecta > Coleoptera > Curculionidae > Listronotus > Listronotus oregonensis. The sequence goes on from JAHBCN010000898.1 coordinate 40,202, forward strand.
CCATGGCACCCACTGTGCTCACGCCTATGTTTCAGAGACATTCGTAGGTATTTTTAAGGTAATTAACTTACACTCTTAATGCAAGACAAAGAGAAAAAATCTATTCCTCCGACAGTCAACAGTTAAGACATAAAAAAATCAAGAACAATGTCTAACCTAGTCTAGAAAACAATGGTGTTTCAATTAAATCGAAACACATCTGAACCGGCATAAAATTATTGTAAGCCAATCTTCCGAAACAATTGCCCATTAGATGTGCATCTCTGCGAATAAAAAAGACATTTTAAGTTAAGTTGACCTAAATTTTAGGTACTACATTTTGTTTTAGACAGAGGTAAAATTCGAATTATTAAACAAAATATTTTTTTAAATAAAAATAATTATGACACAAGACGTAATCAGTAATCAGTTTCATTTCCTTCGCAATGACGAATTATACGTTCAATTGATCCTAAAATATGGAAAAACCGCAGAATGCTACCATTTTGCATTTTTGAGATAGGGGTGAATTTCGTCATTTATTAAATTTTACCTCAAATTCTTGTATACAATGAAATAAAATACTGTCTTTAACTACACAAGTTTTCTTAATGATGAATCATAGGGCTCGGGGAGAAAGGAAAATGTTTCTGCCATAAAGATGGTCATCATCATAACATAACTTATAAGAAAAATGTCCCAAAGGTTAATTTTAACATAAAAATTAAAGTAAAACAATTTAGGTAATTAACACTTTTGGTCATGGCTCCCCCTTTCAAAACAGAAAAATAACCCAGTAACCTGGAAATTTGCAAGAAAGCATAGGGGTCCCTAAATTTGAAGTGATCCAAGATTGGTCGCTTGTCCATTTTAAAAAATAATGAAACTTTCCAGGTTGTTTTTCCTATATTTTAAGACCTAAAATCTAATTTTAAAAAAAATACTCAAGCAGTTTATAGATGACGGCAATTTTGGGTTTGGTGCACCCGCTTATTTTTACTAAAGTTTACAAAAATATTCATAACTTTAAAAGTAGTGGCTCAAGGACCCGTATGCAAGGATAAAAAACTTTAAATGTATTTTTGATAAAACAAAACCATCTTGTTTGTTGTTTTATAAGAAAAAATAAAAGTTAGTTTATTTACCAATCTCTTTTTTTATGTGAAAATCACAAAACAAATTAAATGTTAAATCGTTTTTGTATTTTTTTTTAAATAGGAGGAGTGTTAAATACAGTCTGATTTCTTTTTTAATTTGTTAGTATATATTAAAAGTATAACTATAAACAATAATATTTGTAATATAATTTTTACAAATTTTCAAAAAAATCATTTTTTTGGAAAATTCCTTAATATTGACTTTAAATAAATGATTGGGTTGGTGACAAAAATCTGAAATTTACACAAGTTATAGTTCATATGTATATGTTTCTAGAAAATTTAAAAAATCTTATGTTTGGTGGCAAGAAAAAAGTTATAAGATAAGATAAAAATGATGAAACATCAGTTCACACTTAAAAAGCCTCTAAGGGTTTCATTTGCGCTTGATTTAATATATTAATATGATTTATGTTTCTTTAAAAGTGTTAGACAATGTTCTGGTTTCAATAACACTAAAATCTTGGACTTCCATTGTCTTTATTTGTTAATTGATACACAACGTTTCGGTTAGTGATGTATTTCCAACCGTTTTCAAGTGATAACTAAAACTATTCTTAAAAGCTACGACCTTATATACTATCCGTTGTTCACCAAAGCTTGACCGACTTGTCACGGTTCAGCAACGGCAGCCAGATATTCGGAATGTCTACACTAGGTTTGCTAAATACATTTTGATTGTTTGCAATTATTACAGCTTCTTTAAATTTTCTTTTCTTCCAGTGGGTTTCTTTATGAATGATTTTTGCTTCCGACCATTGTATACGCATGGGCAATCCCTGATTTCGACGTTTCACCTCGTTCCGTATGTTTTTGTGTTCTTTAACTCTAACTTCTAGTGGTTTTTTTTGTTTCCCCGATGTATACTTCACCACATTCACAAGGAATTTGGTAGATACAGTCATTTTTTGAAACATTATTGTCCGGTCATGTCTTAGTAAGAATACTTCTCAGAGTGGTTTGGGATTTAAATGCTGTTTTAATGTTATACCTATTCGCTATTCTGCGGATCTTTTCTGAAGTTCTTTTAATATACGGAATAGTCATAAATGTTTGGTCCTGTGTAGTCTTGTTCAAATTAGAGTTCTTTGTCTTCTCTTGATATTTATCGATTGTTTCTTTAACCAATCTCTCACTGTAGCCGTTTTTCTTGAGATCCCTAGTTATATTATTTATTTCGGCTTGCAGAGATTCTTATGTTGCAAGGGTCACCGCGCGTTATATAGAGTACGTTGACTCTCGCTTTGTTTCGTAGAGTGATTGGAATTTGGTGTAAATATTGTCCAGTGTGGGTAGGTTTTCTGTATATCGAGGTAATATATGTCCATTATTTCATTTGACTAAACGTCGAGAAAGGTAGAGCCGAATTTTGTTCCTTCTCATTGTGATTTTGATACATGGCGAAGACAGTTTAGAAGTTCTAAGAAACCTTCAAGTTCTTCGTCATTACCTGTCCATACAATAAAAGTATCGTCAACATATCGTAGCCAAACTTTTGGTTTGATTAGTGCAGTATTAATTGCGTGTTCCTCAAACCATTCCATATATATGTTTGCTACCACTGGAGAGAGCGATGAACCCATGGGAAGTCCATCGTTCTGCGCATAGAACTTATCTTCACTTGAAAGTAAGAACTACGGAGGCACAGCTCCAACAATTCCATCACTCCATCCAGCGGCAGGGTGGTGCGTTCTATTAAGGTATCATCTTCGTTGAGCTTGGCCCGAATGATGCTTAACGATTCTTCTATTGGTACATTTGTATATAGACTTTCTACATCAAAGCTTACGAAAGTATCGTTTGGTCCTATTTCTACATTATTGAGAATCTCAACAAAATGACTGGAGTTCTTTACAAAGGATGGTGACTTACCGGCTAAAGGTTGATGATGAAAAAATTGACAGTTAGTCAAACGAAATAATGGACATATATATACCTCGATATACAGAAAACCTACCCACACTGGACAATATTTACACCAGAATTCCAATCACTCTAGCGAAACAAAGCGAGGAGTCATACGTACTCTATATAACCGCGCGGTGACCCTATGCAACAGTAAGGAATCTCTGCAAGCCGAAATAAGTAATATAACTAGGGATCTCAAGCAAAACGGCTACAGTGAGAGATTGGTTAAAGAAACAATCGATAAATATCAAGAGAAGACAAAGAACTCTAATTTGAACAAGACTACACAGGACCAAACATTTATGACTATTCCGTATATTAAAGGAACTTCAGAAAAGATCCGCAGAATAGCGAATAGGTAAAACATTAAAACAGCATTTAAATCCCAAACCACTCTGAGAAGTATTCTTACTAAGACAAGACCGGACAATAATGTTTCAAAAATGACTGTATCTACCAAATTCCTTGTGAATGTGGTGAAGTATACATCGGGGAAACAAAAAGACCACTAGAAGTTAGAGTTAAAGAACACAAAAAACATACGGAACGAGGTGAAACGTCGAAATCAGGGATTGCCGAACACGCATGGTCAAAACAACACCGTATACAATGGTCGGAAGCAAAAATCATTCATAAAGAAACCCACTGGAAGAAAAGATAATTTAAAGAAGCTGTAATAATTGCAAACAATCAAAATGTATTTAGCAAACCTAGAGTAGACATTCCGAATATCTGGCTGCCGTTGCTGAACCGTGACAAGTCGGTCAAGCTTCGGTGAACAACGGATAGTATATAAGGTCGTAGCTTTTAAGAATAGTTTTAGTTATCACTTGAAAACGGTTGGAGATACATCACTAACCGAAACGTTGTGTATCAATTAACAAATAAAGACAATGGAAGTCCAAGATTTTAGTGTTAATGATTTATGTTGTTGGAACAAATATTGTAGCAATTTATCTGCTGGTTTTATGTTATGCCAGCCTTAAGACCAAGTCTGAACATAAAAACATCTTATTAAGAAGACATCTTATTCTTTCCTTCTTTGAAGCCTCTTTCAGGCCGGAGCCTCTTGACTTTGTGCCTAATCTCCCATTGTCTTTTATACCAATCCTCCCATTAGTCTTGTTCCTTCGACAAGTCAACCCCGAGACTGGTTGGTTGATATATTCCTGTGGGCTCATTTTCGGTTGCCCAAATAATGCTTGTCTTTTGCGCTTCACATTCACACAGTATGTGGTAAGCTGTTTCTTCCCCCTCGTCGCACATTCGGCAACTGGGGTCCCCATTGTATGAGCCTATCTTGTGTAGATGCCCTCTTACGTTATCGTGCCCTGTTAGCAACCCTACTGTTATGCGAAGTCTTTTCCTACTTTGTCTGAATAGTTCTTCCTTCGTTCTTTTGGATGGGGCCTTTATGAAGCTCTTTCCATGTCTTATTCTACCGAGGTTCTCCCAGTATTCCTTGTGTTTGTTTCGGATCCATTCCCTGGTTTGCCCTCGTGCTGTGGTTTTGGTCACTCCAAGGGCAGGTTCTGGTCCAAAGTATGGTGTGGATGATCCATGTCTTGCTAGCTCATCCGCTTTTTTGTTGCCTTCTATTCCCGAATGTCCTGGTACCCACAGGAGAGTTACCCTGTTGCGTTCTCCCAGGACCTCCAGTTCTTTTGGCATTCCCATGTCAGCTTGGACGTCACCTTGGGGTTTACTAGTGCCCCTAGTGACGCCTGGCTGTCTGTTATTATGCAGATCCGCTTGTTTTTGTAAGCCCTCCTGTTATTTTCTTTTGCACAGTGCAGTAAAGCATATATTTTTGTTTGAAATACAGTACTGTGTGTTCCTAGTGAAATGGAGAATTGTGAATTCCTTATTTCACTGTACATGCAGACATGCTTAAAGTTTGCTCTGCAGTTTTATAGTGTTCAGTTTGTTAGCCTTCTGTACACAACTTGAACAGTTTGTAGACCTGGGTTTCAAAGTTTAAATATGAAGGAACAGTGTTTCATAGGAAATATGCCCAGATACGTAAACCTCTGATGTTATTCTTGACCTGGACCAAGATGGGGAAAGTAAACTAATAATTTAAATTGTATCATCCTTTAAAGCACATTTTTTTAAAATTTTTGGATCAGTTTATTATATTCATGCGAGGAAGATTGATCTGGATTTTTCTGTTTAGCTACTTTTGGATAAAACATAGCTTAAGATTGTTTAATTTTCTTTTACTGACATTAATGCACCTAAAATAAAAAAGCAGAATCCAACATTTTAATATTCTTATTTAAGTTAGTATATTGCTTTTAAATATCTTTAAGCTGGCATATATAAATTAGCAATATCTGTCCAAATAAAAAAGATAGGGAGTAAATAATTTTTGTGTTTCAGGTAAACAAACAATATTAGAACCTAAAGAGCTCGGTTTGTATGCCGAACATCAACTAAATTGATGAAAGAATAAATGTAATATGGCGGAACAACAAAATTAAAAATTTAACTTTGCACCCCTGTATCTTGGTAACCATGGAGATCTCGACATTTGGCCAAATGACCTACTAACATTATTTTCCTATGTAGAATTACCCTTTAAAATTTCCTAACACCCTGTATTTGTAAATGAGATCCGACTGAAGGGTTATTTAACCTCCGAAATTCTTTACTTTCGGGTGTGATATTATCATTATTTTTAAATTGTATGACAGAGGAAAAGAAAAAGAAAGAAGAGGAAGAAGGAAAACGGGATCACCCACCCAGCACTCGAAACGTCTGATATGACACCACGAGTCGTTAAAAGGGCAAGTAGGGTGAAACCGTCTCAGGCGAGGAAAAGCTTTTCTGCCACCTGCAAAATGTTACCATTTAACCCTGGTAACCCAGATTACTCGGGTCCGTGGGAGCATTGATTCTCAAAGTAGCATGACGATTCCATGCTACCCTTTGCGGGAAGAATCGTAAAAACATTTTGCTGAAAGATTTCTTCTTAATTTAAGTTAACTTAAAAATAACTTAATTTTCTCATAAATAAATTTATTTCTTTTTTAATGTTTAAAAGTAATAAGTTATTCTTATTTTTAGATCTATGACCTCAACCAAAAAAAGTCTCTGTATCCTCTCTGCCCTTACTTGTGTTATGAGGTAGAGGACCATCGTTCAAAATGTAGATATTATGGTAGTTGACCGAAAGTAAGGATTAACATCAAAAACTGATAATAGCTTGTCCATTTTGAGCATAGTTAAAGAAATATTGGCCCAAAATTTAGTTTTTATAAAAACAGACCGACCAAATTGCCTAGGGTTGTTAATTTTCCAAATATGTTTATCGTATTTTATTAATATTTCATAATTTGTAAAAGTTATTTTGTTTGTCAAATTAAATTTTTTTAGAAAAGCTGGAAAATCTGTTCTCCTTGGTGTCTAATCGCAAAATTGTAGTCGCCTTTTTTGATCAGCTGGATGCAGTTTTTAAAATATGTGAATTTTCTAACATTTGAAATCACTTCTTGACAATTGTGATGGGTGGATTCACCCCGTTTCATATTTATCTGGAAAAAAATTACTATTCATTGAAACTAAGCACAAAATAATTTAACGTCAATTTTACCGCATTGACTAGGTACATGTTCTTTAGTTTTTTCATACATTCTGATTTCCTATTTTTGTTGTTTTTTTTAACAAACAAATTGAAGTCTTTCTTAATATCTCTTTAGATACATTTTTATTGTTTACACACTGTTTAAATCGTTATTGTACTAAATTTTTATTATATTATTTTTTCCATTGATAAAGGCAATTTTAACGACAGATCTATCTAAACGTTATTTGCTTAAGAATGTGACAGATTAAAAGAATCAATAAGAAAAAAATCTTTATTATTTTTATATTTTGTTGTTAAAATGGTAAGTTGTAGTACACCATTGAAAAGGAAAAAAGGGGTATCAAAAACTACGGAAATACAATTTGGCGCTCATAAGAAACAAATAAGTTTGAAATGAAACGTCCGAACAAATCCAAAACAAAACAAAAAGCAATTGTATAGCGGGACATGTACTTGTAAATGTGCGATACTTAAAAATATGTATTTAACTATAGCTAGAAAAAGATATACATTGTTTTTTCTAGAATATCTTTCAAAAATGTCAAAATACAGCAATTATTGTTGTAACTTTTAGCTATTTAGTCTTAAGTAACTTATTTGTTAGTTCAGGATATATATTACCTTTATTATCACGGTTCTAGGTCAAATTGATGAAGAACAAAAACGCCAACATGCAAAGTTAAAGTCAAAGGTTTCATTCAAAAGGTCGACAGTCAACCATGCGGCAGAACTTTTTCTGTATTCAAATAGGTCACTGTCATTCATTAAAATATGATTTTAATGGTACACATCTGAAACTTAGTCATAAAACATAATGCTTTAATTTCCTGCATAAATATTAAGAAATAATTTACACTTATTTTTACTAGAATATATTTGATTTACTATTTTATTAAAGAAACTTTTAGTTTGTCACTCGATTTTTTTGCTAATCTTGGAATTTCACATTTTAATGAGACAATGGAGTTACATTAATTTTTGATTTTATTTTAGAAATTTTGCTTCCCCACACCAAGTGCCTTTTTACCCAAAATAAACTTAATTAATTAATAAGCCGATTTACCTATAATTGATTTTGTACAGGGTCTTCATTAATGTCCGTAAACCACGTGACCAAAAATGTTGCGGGTTGCCTATTCAGAGGTTGCACAAAATTTAATAAAATATCCCTAGAAATATTTATTGGCGCCGTGCATTTTAAAATCGATTTTTAACTGTCAAAAACATTTTGTTTTTTAAAGTTAGAAACCACCCAGGTTACGAAGAGGCCGACGACCTAGCCAAAAGAGGATCAGCCATGGAAATGATAGGCTCTGGGCCATTCTGTGGAATCTCGGCAGGCCTTCTTAAAGCATCTATCAAGAGCTGGGTAGACAGAGAGTTTCAAAGCTGGTGGCTACAAACACCAGGACAACGACAGGCAAAGCAGTTCATTAAGACCTGCTCGGCCAAGTTTATCTTGGACCTACTGAGCCCCAGTCGTAAAGTCGTAAGGATAACGGTAGGTCAACTAACAGGACATTGCAAACTCAACAAGCACCTGGAAAGAATAGGCCTGGTGGAGGATAGCCTGTGTAGGTTCTGCCAGGAAGCTGAAGAAACAGCCATTCATGTGTGATGCCACTCTGAAGCACTATGTAGGCTTAGGTTTACTAGGCTTGGTGAGGAAAAGCCAAAACCGGCAAGATATATGAAGTGGCCAGTGTCAAGACTTTAGAGTCTAGTTAAGAAGACGGGCCTGGACAAGGTACTCTGAAGAACGATAGGAGAAACCACAAAAATCTGGCAAGGATGCAGTGGTGGAGGTCATTTTTGCCATCCCCGCTCAAATAAATCTAATCTAATCTAAGTTAGAAAATTTACCATTTATTATTTGTTCAAGTAATCGTAATTTAAACCAAGTTATTACAGCCTTTTTGGATAATTTTTGCATGCGTTTAGGTTAGAGTCTCTTGTTTGTCAATAATTTAACTTGCTAGATTAAGGTAGAAAAATGTTGGGTTTAGCGAAGATCTATTATAATTTTTATTATATCTTTCACGCAACTTTGGACAGAATATGACCAAACGCATCTTGTTCCGCAGTCCACATTTTGAACGTTTTCTAAAAGTAAAAAACAGTTTTATTTACGTAACCTTTATAACAAAAACACATGTAACTTACCTTTAAAACTCAAAATATGCAGAGTAGTCCTCAAAAGAAGTTTTGGTAATTTTTTACTTACCGGGTCCACGGCCGATTTTATTGAATTTTTTTGGGGCGCCGATCACGAATCTGAATTTAAATTTTGTCTTACTCTGCTGGTTTTTGAGTTAGAACGCCCCACTCGAACCTAACCTGCAAAACTTTCCTAAAATTTCTTCTTCTTAAAACTGATTACACCCAAAATGAAAGATTTTATGGAAATACACTTATTATTTTAGAAGATAAATTTAATTTCACCATCATTTAACAAATATTTTTATTAAAAAAACCACAACAAGCACTTCTCAAAAATATTATTTTTATGTCAACAAAATTGTCTAGAGATTTTAGACTGTTTTATGTTGGTACGCCATGGATCCGCGAAAGAATTGAATGGCCTACTTTATAAATTTGAATTATTTTTATTTTTCGCGATTTAAATTTAAAAAGTAAGCGCATTCAATTGTTTCGCGGGTCCCTAGTGTACCAAAATAAAATTGTCTAAGATACTCAGACAATTTTGTTGACGTTTATTAAAGAAACATATTATTTTTTAAAAAGCGCTTGTTGTGCTTTTTTTATTAAAAGTAATTGTGAAATAAAGGTAAAATTAAATTTATCGTATAAAATAATAAGTATATTACTATAAAATCTACCATTTTCGGTGTAATCAGTTTTAAGAAGGAGGAATTTTAGGAGTTTGTGCCATTTTGAGATTAGGTTCAGGTGGGGCGTTATAACTCAAAAACTAGCAGAGTCCGACAACATTTGACTTCAGATTCGTGATCAGCGCCCCAAAAAACCCCTGTATACAAAATTTCAATAAAATCGGCTACGGACCCGGTAAGTAAAAAATTACCGAAGTTTTTAAAGCTTGTAAGGTTCGTTTTCGAAAATAATTTGATCAAAAAAATCTAAAAATTTTCCAAAAAAGGTATCAAAAATTAAACAACTCCAACAGTGATCAAGTCTGTCAGTATTGTCAGTCAAGTCAATTGTTAAATAGAGATTGCTGTGTGGCCAAGGCTAATTTTGCCTGATAAAAGGTGTTTTCTTTTGACCATTAACCTGCTGATTCTGATTTTTTCGGAATTTTTACATTTTAGGAGATTATTATAATCAGAAACTGGTAAATGGTTACATAAAAAAAATAAATGTAGACCAAATTTATGAACTTGTTTCCAACTTGGCAACATTGTTAATTAGAAAGAAACCAAGCAGTGAAGCCACTATTACAAACCAAAATCGCATGGTCACGTGGTTTACGAACGTTGTATATTATTTTTCGTAACAATTTAGTAACACTACGTGAGCAAAAAATATTCCGACCAACTATCAAAAGCCACACAATAGTAGGAGAGACACAGCCAAGATTGAGGCGTTATCGGTGATATGAACGTTCACCATTGCAATGTGGTTATTCAATTTCCAATAGGTACAATCCCACGCAGGCGGTCACCCTAGTGGATACAAGGGGTAGTTATAGGGGGTGAAAGTGACTTTTTTTCAGGGAAAGGCCGTCATCGATGTTATCCCTGAAAATATGTCAGATGATTATATAACCAAACAAAATACCAAAAAGCAGACATGTGGGTAGATACAAAGGAGTGGCGGACAGGGATAAAAATTTGGGTAGAACGCCTTTATCGTTGATATTGCATCTCCATTGCAATGGGTTCATTTATTGTAAATAGCTACAAGCTCTTGTAGGCTGACAACCTGGAGGATACAGGAAGAGTTATAAGGGGTAATTTTTTTATAGGTAAAAGCCGCCATCGATGATAAGCTTGAAAATTAGTCTTGTAAGTAGGTTCGCCTTATGGAGTTTTGTTTGGTAAATTGAATATCTAGTTACTTGATATATTTTAAGCATATCATCGATGACGGCATTTACCTAAAAAAATTTGTCACTTTTACTCCTTATAACTACCCCCCGTATCCCCTAGGTTGTCCGCCCGCGAAGATTTCTTAATATTGGCATTAAATGAACATATTGCAATGGAGAAATTTGATATCACTCATAACGGACTTTCACCCAAATTTTTACCACTGTCTGTCACCCCCGATTTATTTAGCTACGTGACCAAATTTTTACCCCTTTCCGCCACCCACTTTGTATCTACCCACGCGTCCGCCTTTTGAGATTTTGTTTGGTTATGTGAATAACTACTCACCTGATACATTTTCAAGATGATAGCCCCATCTTGGCTCCATCTCTTAGACTATAGGTACCATCGACCCAACAGTCCTACAATATGTAAATGTAAGAATATTTTTTATTGCTAACTAAAAATTTAGGCTAAATTTAGCTGTATTAAAAGAAATGATATATCATCAATTAATATTTTGGCATTATACAATGGCATAGTGCAAGCAAAAAACAAAGTAGTCAGATAAACTAGAAATAAACTCTTATACATGGAAAGAAAAAAATAAAATACTTTTTTTTAACGACTGGTTATAAAAACTAATTATTAAAGGTTTTCTTCGTCAAGCTGTTTGTCCATTTACCCTTTTAAAAATAGATAATTAATAATTGCTTGATATTATAAGCCTATCCCATTTCAATCCAAATTGCATAGTACCAAATGTACTATATGAAGATAAAAATTACTAAATTAAAACAAACAAATTAGAACAAACACCTTTGTTCCGCTTTTCCTATTTTCCTATTATATATTTTATTTTTATTATTTATTATTTTTCGATTTTTACTTTCCCATTATTCTTCGATATATGCAATGTATCAGAGAAAAAACCTAATATCTCAATTTTGTTTGTGTGTGTGTGCTGAAAAAAAAATGTACGAACAATGGTTGGATGGATAACTTGATTTATCCAATTAAGAAAGTCAGGAACATGTTCTTATATAAACATTTTATTTTTTAAGGTTTAAATTTGAAAAATAGTTTGTTTATTTTTATATGTAAAATTTTTATTTTTTTTCCTTTGGCCGTCATTCTGTTCCTCACCTTACAGCCTTAGTGAGCTCTAATTCTTTCTTTACGATAAAATTTCTAACACAGATACCTTCTTAGATTAGAAAACTATAACATGTCTTTTTTATTTTTTAACCCAAAACATGTTCGTGAACTTTAATCGCTTATAAAAAATCTTACTTTTAAGATGAAGATTTTAAATAAAAATATAAAAACCTTTAATTAAAAAGGATTCCTGGCACAACAGTGGCGGGCAACCTAACAACTATGCTCTTCTGTGATTTTTATTTGGTATAAATAACATATTAAATAAATAGATATGTTATTGACAAGGGTATTTTGTGACAAGTAATATTATTAACATACAGTGTGTCTACTTAAGTTGGTAACATATGGGAAACTTTTTTATTATTTATTTTACGAAAAAAAGTTATTTTTTATAAAAGTTCTGCATGTTCTGAAATCAAAAATGCACTCAATAGATATTAAGTTTTATTAATCTTATACGAGGTATGTCAAAAAATATGATTTGCTTAAGAGTAAAGTACCTTTATATTTCACAATATCGAAAATTTGTATTATGAAAAGTTGTTCGGAATTAAAAACCATGTTTTAATATGCAATTACATCCTTCTAATTAAAAAAAATAAAAATTTTGCTGTCATTTTTACTTTAAAATACTTTCTTCGAAATTTCGCTAAATACAACTGATGTTTTGAATCTCATTGTCAAATATGTCTTGTCAGAGCATCCTAGATTACATGTATAATAATAATTACTCTCTGACATATCTTGTCAGAGCACTCTAGATTACGTTCAATAATTACAGTTAAATTTTCATTGTTTGGGTAGAGATTTTTTTAAGAAATAAAAAAAACTATAAATTAATGCAACTGCATATTTAAACATGATTTTTAATACCGAATAATAACAATTATTTTCGATATATTGTGAAATATAAAGGTAATTTACTCTTAACTAAAATTCATATTTTTTGACTTACCTCGTATAGGATTGAAAAAATTTAATATTTGTTGATTGTATTTTAGTTCTCAGAACATGCAGACCTTTTTATGAAAAAAAAAACATTTTAAAGCGATCCATAAATAACTTGACTGTAAATTTAACAGGCATCTTATTTTGCCTAAAATACCTGCTATTATTAATTATTTGTTATAAATATCTTAAAACTTAACAATAATACTTAACTAAAACTCTTAATATACAAAGCAACAAGCTAAAATACAGGCGCCAAAGGGAGTTTCGTGACCGATTGAGGTTTTTCCACGCGAGTAGGTGTTTCATACGTATTTTAAGTTGCTAAATAAAATTTAGTAAGCTTTTTATAAAAACTTGTGGGAAACTTGTTATTAATAGTTTTATTGGTTAAAACGGTTTAGCTCGCAAACCAACCTAGAAAATGAGGGTTATTCCGAATGTGTTTTACTCCTTATGAAACAACAAAGAAATCGAGTTTAAAAAATTAAAATTTCTTGATGAAAACTTGGGGTATTAAAAAAAAGTGCAAAAAATGCAAAATGGCCAGATTTCCGAGCTTTTTCGCTCATAACTCAACTTCTAACGATAAAACACTTTGCAAACCTCATTTTCAAACTAGAGGTCTAAGCTTTAAAACTACGTACAAATAAACCCTCTAAAATGTCTATAGCAAACGATACATTTAATTAAAGAAATAATTTTTCACGGAAAAAAGCAAAGTAATTTATTTATACGCGTTTTTTACAACGTTAAGTTAAAATATCACTAGTCTAGTTTACAAGGATCATTCTACTAGTAAAGATAAACATTTTGCTTTTTTAAATGTATTTACATTGATTGTGCGCAAAGATTCAACATCTTTAATTTGAATATGCTGACGCGGGCCTCACCGGCTGCTGCTCAAGTCTAAAAATAATTGAAAGTTTTTGGAAATATTTCGAAGCTTTTTAAAATAAAATGGGCTCAGAATTGCCAAAATTTTTAAATTATAATTTTAAATTATTGTAAATATTGACGATGTCTTTAGTGACTGATTAATTTTTTAAAGAATATTGTAAAATAGTTTGGTCTCTTAGTTAATATTTTCCTAACAAGTATGGAAATTTGTATTTCCTTTGCGTCTTTCTCTAAACCGTGGTCCCATTTGGAAAAGACATTTTCTACAAGAGTTAGGAGACATACGTTATCTACTAGTCTGCAAAAAGAAATTAATAATTAAGTACTTATATTAAATTTAGCAAGATACTAAACAATTTAAATAATTACTATTTATTTTTTAACGTTTGTGACAGAAGTACAGTATGTAGCCTTTAACAAATAAAGAGTTTTCCAATGAGATCGTCCGGATGTTCAGTAGGATGATAAAAGTTGGGCAGAATTTTTTTATGAACTAGTAAAATTTTCATCATAAGACGATACACGCAGTGTCAAAAACAAACATACAGACAACCTCGTGATTTTTTTCCGCAAATAATCGTCCAACGGAAAAGAGTATTTACAGAATAGCGCAAGACCTTGAAGAAACCGGGCCCATTAGAGATATTTCGGACATCTATTCGTAGCCGTTAAGGAAGAGTGAACAAAAATCCGAAAACGTCTATTTCTCGGCGGTCGCAGCAACAAGGCCAAATCCGAAGCCACTAATAATTTGTGGGGTATCGACTCGGCAAAATCGGGTGGTCTTTTGGGGGTACTACTTATAATACCAAAAGATAATAATAGATAAAGACCATTACCAAAATTATTTACTATAGTAGTAGTCCTTTGTATTGAGAGTGTTTTGCTTTTGTGAAAATTTCGGGGTTGGGGGGGGTCCTGACCCCCTGAGCCCACGCACTGGCTACGGCCTTGAATTAGGCCTTACGCAAACATCAACCTGGCGTATTATAAGCTATAAGAAAATATTTGACTGCAATTATTTTTTACATATATTTGTCAAGGATGTTTGAAGGTTAATGTTAGTCCAATACTATGACCTATTCGATCAAAAAATGTCCGGCCCACTATGAAACTGTCATGAGAGGCCCCTTTGATTCTATGCAGTAATAAAATTCCCTAAAGAATTGTAATGTGATGCCTACCTACACACAGTTTGTAAGTAGGCAACACATTATCTTTTGACAGAGCCTGAGTCCCGTTTTTGTGTGCCACAGCAAGGTGTTTATGAAACCAAAAACGCGCTGTGCCGTAGTTTTGCCTTGTTTGATTTTATTTTGTGGTTGTAGAACTTTTTGGATTAATAAAAACCTTCCTATTTTAGTGGTTATTGGTTTATTTAATTGTGAATATAATTTTGTGTTTATTGTTTCTTACTTAAATATCGCAACAAAATGCCTGAAAGTTGTATTGGTTTTGCAAGTCCACGGGTAACATACCCGGAATACCCCTGATTAGGAAAACAAGCGCAGTTCAATTCAAATATCACTTTCACAGGACCATAAACTAATTTTAAATTGGGGCTTCAAAAATCTTGTCCAGTTTAATGCTAAAAGACACAGTCATGTTCGGTGTCGCGAAAAAAAGTTATTTAATCATTTTAGCGTTACTTGTGAGAATAACCTTAACTCACACAAACACATTACATCCATAGCCTCAGCTGCTTTAAAAAATGTATTCCTTGTATTCCTCTGTTGAGTAAGTAAGTATTTCTATCCGTCTAATCTGTATACTCTGTATGTATTCTAATCAGACCATCTTTAGAATATTGTTTTCATGTCTGGTATGGTATTTCCTACAACTCTTATCATTCTTAATTACATTCAAAAAAGATCTGTTTGTCGTATTAATGATCCCACCTTTACAGAAAAGCTTTCTTCTCTCTCCCACCGACGGGCTGAAGCGGATATATTGCATTTTTATAGGTATTTTAACGCTTTTGCTCCGAGGAATTGAACAAAAATCCGAAAATGTCTATTCCTCGGTGTTCGCAGCAACTAGGCCAAAGCCGAAGCCAGAAATAATTTGTGGGGGTATCGACTCTGCAAAATCGGGTGGTCTTTTGGGGGTACTACTTATAGTACCAAAAGATAATAATTCCTCTGACATCTTCCAACAGAGCAACACGTAGTGCCACTTTTATGCATCCTTTTACAGTCCAACTTAAATTCCCACTTTCTTTGTTGCATCATCCCTAGAATGTCTAGACTGGAATCTGCTACTCGCGGAAGTTTTCCTTTCTCCAAATATTAAGGTCTGGTGTAGATAAACTCCCCTTTACCACACTTAACGGTACGCTAGTATTGAAGATTCAGCCATGGTGGACTGTCCAACGATATAAAAAAATTCTTATGTAAAAGATTCTACACTTCTTGTTAAATTTGTTTATGTAATCTGCATGACGTAGCACTGGCACGTAGGCACTGTTTTATTGTACTTTTATACAAATTATAAACTTATAAAATATTGTATTACCCTAAAACACAAACAACCAGTTCAAATTATGGTAAGTTTTTACTTTTCTTGACCCTTGCCAATATCGATGATTTTTTGCATACAGAGGCGCTGATTATAAATCTAAAGTAAGTGTTTTTCGTCATCGTTTTATTTTTCAGATATCGATTCTTAAATATGATAATTAGATTAAACTCATTTACACTATCTTGCCGTTCTTTTATCACAAAATTCGTGATAAGTACATAAAACTGTCATACAATGTTTGAAATTTATTTTAAAAAATCGTGTAATCGTGTTGTCAATTATTTTATTAGGATTTTTGGTAAAAATACAAAACTCCCAAAAATATCAACCATTTAAATAGAGGGCTGTGGAGTGGCGCCATCAGTTCTTTCCATGTTAAATCAGATGATATAAAATCCAATATTAAACAATAATTTTAAATATTCTATAATAGTTTCGTTTATTAACCAACAATGTTGTGAAAAAATTAAAAAAAACAGTGAACGTATAGTTAGTCTGAATTTGGCATTTGATGATGTCAACTTTAAACATGGTAACAAAGAATTATGGAAGTCCGGACCTGACGTAGGATTCATTGTGCAAACTCCGCGGGGCCGATTCCCCTATTCCCGCTGCCCTGTACGTCTGAACAATTTTGTTTTACAGCACTGGCCTTCCAAACACCTTTAAACTTCCTTGATATTAGTACACATCTACAGAAATACCCCACATAAAAATAAAACAAATTTATTAAATAAACTGTGTTTTTTTTGGAAAACATCAAGACGCCAACATATTATCATTTGGTCTTGATACCGTTAAGTTACATTCCATTTCCTTTCTTTCCATAGTCTTACTAAAGTACGTTAATTATATATTTTTTGGTAAGAACAACGTAAGGCCATGATGGGATCGCTTCGGTCATGGTCTCAAAATATAGATCTATGCGTACACAAAAACTATTAACCCTTATAAGCTTGCAGATTACCTGAAATAAAAAAAAACACAAAATCCTTATCAATAAAAGTACCTATCGACGTTTCGTGACCAAATTAATTTTAAAAAATATTGAAATTTAAATAATAATCAAAATTAAAGTTTTTCTTTTAAAGATATATAGGGTGGTAAGTTAATTGACTTTAAGTTTTCCTGAAATTAACTGAATTTTACATGTATGCATTATTTATATTTACTTATATTGAGGCCACATAATTACCTTTATTTAGTAATTTAAATGCAACTCTTTTGTCAAGTGAAGAAAAAACCATTGAAAAAATTCTGGAAATATTCATGCATATGTTTTCGACGTCCCTAAATCCGAATCCGGCGTCTATTTACATCTATCCTAGAGGTCATCCAAGGTCATTTCAAGGTTATTTTAAAGCGTTTTTAGGATAAAAATGTTAAGTACGAATTTAAAAATATAAAAAAAATTGGTACGTATGTATTCGAGGTCGGTAAATCGGATTTTGTGGTCAGTTAACCTTGATAAGGTCAGTTTTAAGGTTATTTGAAGGTCAAGTGGAAAAAAAGCATAAGAAAAATTTGGAAAAATTCATGCATATAGATAGATCCAAGGTGTAAATAAATGCCGGATTCAGATTTAGCGACCTCAAAAACAAACGCATGAATTTTTCAGATTTTCCCAATGGTTTTTTCTTCACTTAATTTTTAAATGACCTTAAATCTGACGTGATGGAGGTAACCGACCGTCTCATCGTAATCAGCGACCTCAAAAACCCTAGTAGCACCCAACCGCTTCCGGCGTTCCCGCGTAGATCAAATGTTAACCAGTGTAATCTGGACTTTAACTAACTAAAAAACGTCATGTAAAATAATTAAAACTAAATTTCCAGTAGTCCGATTCTGCATCAAAAGAACCCAGAAGAACAAAACCCCGGTACAAGCAAGCACTTCTTCACGCGGTATCTCGAAGGAACTGGGCGAATAGGTTAGTAGGTCAGGCGCCTCGCAGATGTCGGCCGTGCGGCATGCGAGCTACCAACTATTGTTAACAGTGTTGTCAATTTGGTAAATTTTTTGTTGGTGTTACAAAAATATATTAATTTAGTTTACTTGTATGTATGACAGAAGTGTGTATATGTAGAGACATTTTGTACGAATGAAAATTAAAAACTTTTGATATGAATTACAAACAAAAAGAAATGCTTTTTCATATTCTTTAGCTCTATCTTTAAAAATATGTAGGTGTTCCAAAAGTTTTTATTTTTTATAACCACATTTTCTGTTTTTGTTTTATTATTCGGTTTTCAGGTATATTTCACTTCGGTAGTTTTAAATGGTGTTCTCCAATCTAGATTTAAAATTATAATAAAACTAGCATTTCGCCCGCGGCTTTGCCCGCGTGGACTACACAATTTTGACTGTTTTGTTGCCGTTCAAGTGGAATACTGCTTCTCTCTTTGTCGATGTCAAAAATGACGATTTTTTATAAAAATGTTCATCCCTATTTTAAGTTGGGGGACAAGGGTTGTAATTTCAAAAATGTTAAAACATATAATTTTTAGTCAGAATCAATAACCGACATACCAATTTTTATTCTTTTAAGTCTAGAAATAACGAAGTTCCATAAAAAAAACTTTAATCTCCCATGTTCCCATTTAGGGACGAGCTTCCTATAATCCTTTCTTAGCTGACATCTTCTATTTTTCTGGGCAATCAAAAGCCTAGTTACGACTGCCATGTTTCCAACTATTATCTCCTATTTAACCCCCCAAGGAATGTAATTCCAAAATTTTTGAATCACATAATTTTTAATCGTAATCAATAGCCAACTCACATATTTACAACTTAAAAAATGAATATTTTCTATACAAACTTTCATCCCGATTTTCATCTTGCCTTAAGGAATGTAATTCCAAAAATGTTAAAACAAAGTAATTCGTAAATCGTAATCAATAGCCTCCATATCAATTTTCATACTTCTAAGTTAAGAAATGACAGAGTTGAAAACAAACTTTTACTCCTCCCCATTCTACCCCTTTAGGGGGCAAGTTGCCTAAAATTCTTTCTTAGCCAATGTCTTTTGCTCATAATCTCCCCTAGTGACAAATTTCGTCTTCATATGTCAAGTAGTTTTCGAGATTTCGTGATTAGTCAGTATATATGAATGAATGGATGAGTGAATAAATGAATGAGTGAATGAATAAATAAAAAAATGAATAATTAAATGAATAAATAAATAAGATATATAAAATAAATAATAAATATATTATAAACCTTTTATAAAACCATTCGCTTTTAAATATATGTATAGATAATAATAATACTTGGTCTTTGTTTAAAATTATGTTGTTTTTGCTATGTATAATAAAATATTTAAATATTTATTTCTTGATATTTTATAAAAATAATATAATAATAATATAATATAATAATTAAAAGATTCCAATAAATGTAAAAAAGAAAAGTTGTTGCAAAAACTTAATTTAAAAAACTTAATATTTTGTAAATTATTTTTTACTGTCTTTCGTATAACCATTAATAGTACTGCAAGATATTAGACCTTAAATATTGAGTTATAGATATTAGACTTGGAGCCGAGAGGGTTTTTGCATGTATCATAGGCCCCACGCCGAGGCTTTGGGGGCTGATAGACATCGTTATTTTCCACTTTGATTTCTTGGTATGGCATCCCTAAAGTGTAGCTTTTAGGAGGGGTGAATTTTTAAACGTGTTATTAATATCCACGCCCCTGGATCATAGGCCCCACTTTCATTCTTGTTTTATGTCGTCAAGGAGGTCGCCAAAGTCCGTGAACTCAATGTGCCATACCAATATGGCGTCACTTAAGGTCCGCCCTACTGACCGAAATGTGTAATTTTTTCCCTGTAGACATGAATCATGGGCTCCACGCTGTTGTTTCGCGATCATTGTTAACAATAAACTGTAGAACAAAGATTTCAAAACGCCATACCTCTGGGGCATCGCCAAGTGACCTCCACAATGGGTTGTTTATTGCTAAAATGACATGTTTGCCCCATTATGGCGGCCACTTGGCGATGCCCCAGACGTATGGCGTTTACACCTTTCGGTCAGTATAGCGGACCTTAAGTGACGCCATATTGGTATGGCATATTGGGTTCGCGGACTTTGGCGACCTGCTTGACGACATAAATCAATAATCAAAGTGGGGCCTATGATCCAAGGGCATGGATATTACTTACACGTTTAAAAATTCACCTTTCCTAAAAGCTTCACTTTAGGGATGCCATACCGAGAATTTAAAGAGGGGAATAACGCTGTCTATCAGCCCCCAAAGCATCGACGTGGGGCCGATGATACATGCAAAAACCCTCTCGGCTCCAGGTCTATATATAATAATATGTAGCCTTGAGCACCGTAGCGCATAGCAGTTATGATCTTATTGATATTTGGAAAAGTCTCGAAGACTATTTTCCTGTTGGAGTCTTACTAACTTACTTTTATTTGCCAATTTTTACTAATAATTACATCTTGATTACATTGGTTTGCAAAAGTACTGAATAATTATAAATCATTGTGTTCACAAAAATGTAATAAACAATACAAAAACGATGCGCAGAAAAATGAAATGGCGTTACAAGAGTCCCCACCCTGCTTATTGCACCAGACTGTACGTACTATGCATAAATCATTTTTAAATATGGGACAAAACAACAAAAAACAGTTTAATTTTAGCAAATTAGCTAAATCGAAGACTTCATAAAGTCATGTGTGGCAAAAGTGCGCTTTTTTTTCAACCATTATAAAATTATAATTTTTGTATGAAATTAATTTTTTATTTTTTTATTTAAAAGCTTTATTGATTTAACAATTACATAACATAAAATCAAATTTTCTTTATGGTTATTTTGGAAAAAAAAATAAAACTTAGTCAGAATGCGTACACTTACCCCAATAACGGAGCATATGTGCGCAGCACTACGGGTAAGTGTACGCACTTAGAATGACTTAAATGGTAGCTTGTAAAATATGGTTAAATTATATTTAATGTCATAATTATCATTTTTTGCCAACTTTTAGTATTATTGATTTTATTTTTAATATTTATATATTAAATATATCATTTACAAATGCTATTTATCTCAATTTATATCCAGAATAGGGCTTAAAGTAATTAACATTTAGGTATCGAGATCAATTAAAATAAAATTATTTTTATCGAACTATAATAAAATCTTAATTATCAGTTATACATATATCACATATAAAAGTACCTATTTGATAATGAGTGCACTGTGCCACCATCTACGACATGAGCTACACTGAATCCAATCTTTTGTAGGTGGATCAACGTCTTCTTCGCCGCACAACGCGCCAAAATAATCATTTTCCTTAGATTCTACTTTTTTTGACTAGCTATAGTTTTAACAGTCTTATTTTTAGTAGTATCATTCTTCTTTGTTTTTTTTCTAATAATTTTGGTAGTTTTACTTGCACAAGCTCTTTCTTGTTTCAATTCTAAACGTCGCTTTTTGGCCTATTTTTTTCTTCATTTTCTTGACTTTTCTTTTCTAACTCTGATTTAAAAGGACTATTTGTAGCAATTATTGATTTTTTACCTTTTCTTTGACTAGTGTACTTTGGCTTTTGGAAACGGTTGTATAGATGAAAGTGGAATAAATTCGTTAAAACGTGCATTTACAGCTGGTGGAGAACCTAATGGTGTAGTCACGATAGCTAAAGCCAAATCTGTTACATTACTCGAGTCTGATATAGTTGGTAGCGTACATAATTATGAAGACGTACTCGGTAGAGGTTCTGATATCATTGAAACATTAGGAGTACATGGCAAATACTCTAACATAGAAAGTGCAGCCGATATAGTACCTATGAGATTGTCAGTACACAAAGAACTGTCACTATCACTCTTACCCCACAACCTTATGCGCACACCTAACCCAAATCGCTTGTACGGAATTAGGTTAAAATTACACATTGTTGCGTCATTTTACCAAGTTTTGATATGCAATTAATAAAACTAGACACTTAAACGAGAATACTTTGATATAACAAATACTTATTAGCGCAATATGATTAAAAAGTATTTCAATTGCCAGTCTTTTGTCCAACGTCGTAATGACTATTGATTACTGAAGGCAGTCAGTGCCCCTACTCTACTATCAACGGTTTTATAAAAAATAAGCCTGCGCACAATTACCCGCTGCGCACTTTTGCCCCACATGACTCTATAGTTATTTGTTGAAGGGAATATTCACCATGCAGAAGCACAATAACGCCAAAAAAATGAAAAAAGTTAACATAACCGTTTTATACAACCTAAAATACATAATATCTTTTATTCATTTAGCATCAAGCTTAAAAGATCTATACGGGGATGTGAAGTAAAATTTTTGATTACGATTAGTTTATGTTAGGCTAAAGAGAAGCCGGTAAATTAGGTTTAATAGTGGTAAAAAATCATATGTAAATTATTGTTAAGAGAGTAATTTGTAAAGAGAGTTCTGATACTCAAATTTTTTGTACTTTCCACCATAAGTACTTATTATACTTATTATAATATATCGGCGTCACTGGCAACACTGCCGCCTAGTTATCACATCACCAAAGCTGCTTGGTACCGACGGTACGTGTTTCGAGACGACGCGACGTGCTTAAGGGTATCGAGGATTCACTATATTGCGTGAGGTGCGTAAAATTGTTTCCTCTTGTGGTTTTTATTTATAAAACCATCGTTAAAGGAGGTAAATTAGTAGAAACTTGGCAACCTACTCTTATATTTTTTAATATTTGGAGCTAAAACTGTAAAATCCAACAAAAATTGTTAACCATTTTTATGTGACTGTTAGTATCTCCATATAATCCACGGATTTGCTGGGAAAATAATATTTTGGGACTTGTCTTGGCAACAAACATATTTTTAATGTTTTCAGTGCGTATATATGTTCTTAATTTTATCATATGCATTTGAATTCAATATTTATATTGTCATCTGCGGAAGCCCCCTCAATTAATTGGATTATTTATTAGATACATCCATATTTTAGTTGAGTGGATTAGATGCAACGGGAAACAAGTGCCTTTTTTAAAAAATTAAAGTAAGTGTAAAATATGAAACTTGGGATATAAAAAAAACTGAGAAAAAGAAAAAAGTGTGTGTTTTTTAAAAACATTTTTAACTCGTACCTTCAAATTTTGTTGTTTGTTTGTACTTCCTATTATACTAAGAGGTTGCATGAAATCATTACAACAAAATAGAATTTTATTAAAAATTTAATATTTGGTACCTGAACATGCATAGGTAAACTGAGAACTAAACGAAAAAGTTTACTGTTCCTACTTTTAGTGATTTATCACGTCTGAAATATAAATGGGGAAAATGAAAAGCTGCTTTACCTAAGCAGAACTAACCATGACCGACCAGAACCAAAGGCTTTTAAATTTCGGTAAATAAAAAGCCGCTTTAACTAACCAGAATTAACCATTACCGACCAGAAACAAGAGCATTTGAATTCAGGAAAATATAAAGCAGCTTTAACTAACCAGAATTAACCATGACCGACCAGAACTAAGGACTTTTAAATTTCTGAAAATAAAAAACCGCTTTAACTAACCATGACCGACCAGAACTGAGGGCTTTTAAATTTCGGAAAATAAAAAGCCGCTTTAAACTTTTGAATTTGGAAATATATAACAGAGTCTTCGCAAATAGTAAAATTATTAGCACTGCATTTTTGCTTTTTTTGAATATGTAAGTCAGTTAAAAGTAATAATTTTCAGCCGTGCTTACTTAATATAAACTTAAATTTACTTATTTTATACTTTACGCTAGTTGACACCAAAATATACTAAATTCAGATTACGTAAGCTTACATAAGCTCAAAAACCTCTTTTTCTATAAAAATGTCATTATAATAATTTTAAAAAATTTAAAATATTGGGGAATTCGGGGAATTTTGTAATTTTTACCCCCTTTAATTTGGTCCTCAGTTTACCTGTCGAATTATTAATTCCTGTTTGAAACGGTCTTCAGTTTATATATCATAAAGATATTAAGTCCTTGGTTTACATACTTCCTTTTAAAATATGTGTTTAGTTTATTAGTTATGGCATGGAAAAGAGGTGCCCGTGACAAGTCGTGGATCCCTAAAACAATATTTTTCTTAAGAATATTTACCTCCTAAGACAAATATGTTAATAAAAATGCATAATTCTCAATTTTTTTGTGATAAACAAATTAAAAAGAAAAACGATCCGGTAGCGCACATATACGTATTTGATTTTTGGACAATTCTTAGACCAAAATGTTTTGTAACATTTTTTGTAAAAATGCATAGTTTTAGAGTTATAAGTATTGGCGTATCTAGGGCTATGTTCCAGGGGGCTGGCCCCTGAGATGCAATGTTCGATGAAACCAAAAAGACCTCCAAATATACAATTAGTAAACACGATTGGCATCATAATTTATGTTTCAACAATATCAACCACCGACAAACGGAATTATCAAAAACCACAAAGTATAGTATAACGTATAGCTTTATGTCAAGCCATATAGCCCAGTAAAATTAGACATATTGCTTACCGTATTACGTTTCAGTATCCCATATCCCATGTATTTATGTATAAAAAATATGACATTTCAGGGGATCCAATTTTGATTGACCGCAACATGGTTGAAACAATGGTAAATTGGGCAGAAAATGAAAAAAAAATCGGTTTTTCTTGACAAATTGACAACTTTTTCCAGTGAGTATTTAAGATTTTGCTTACTTATAGAGTACTCAAAAACAGTCAATTTGAGACTTGCAAATCTAAATCGGTCAATAATTTGTTGTAATAATTGTAAAAAACCGACGAAATATTTTTCAAATATGTTTCATTCCGCGGAAAAAGCATCTACGCACTTAAAACTGTCGGAAATTGCCATTTTTATGACCCTTAGGTTACCATAAAAAATTTATTAAAAAATATTCATTTGTTTACAAAAGATTTATTTTTATTCATTAGAAAAGGATTAAATGTTTAATAAAAATTGTAAAAGTAGTTGCCGTTCTTCCGGGCTCTTTTTTTTCGCCGAGACTTATATTTTATATATATATGTTTAGGAAAAATCGAATTTTTATTTTTTGGCCTTCAAAAATGCGTTTAAAAATGTAATAAACTTTTAAGTATGGTTTTACTGCAAACATCTTTGCAACAAATTAAGATATCGATATGCCACTTTGATATTCTGAAAGCTGGCATTTTTACAGGTATTAAAAAAAGCTAGCTCAACTACGAGCCGGGATAAATTTTCGATAAATTCATAATTTATTTACTTGTAAACTTTAAGGGCTAAAGTCGTCGCCACTGCTAGTTCAATATTTCAACTTTATATTACCGTAGTTTAAAACAAAAAAATGATTTTTGGTGTAAAAACTGATGTTAAAGAAACTGTTCAAGATCATTCTTCTTAAAAAATGTGTTGTTTCTCAGGCATTTTTGGACCGATATCGAAGTTTTTAATCTGGGGTCACGTAATAAAATATTTTCAACCGAATATTGATTTTTTTTTCAACTTATACAATTATACTACTCGAGCGATGCAGAGCCTATAAAAAAAACAAACATTGTAAAATATAAAAAAATATCTTATGCCTAATAAACAATAAATTAATGTTCACTAGAATGTATGTATAATTTAAATTAATGTTAATATTAACAATAATTAATAAAAAATGATAAAACATAGATACATTTTATTTATATGAAATTTTGAAAATAAAATAATAATTATATAGTATAAACATTTTGTTTTAAAGAACTTATAAAATCTGCCATTAAAATCATAAAATATTTCGCTGAATCAAATATTTTCGAAATAACGCGAAAAAAAAATTTTAAATAAAAATTCTTTATACAAAATTTGATGTATATTTAAAAAAACAATATTATTTACGGTCTATTATATTTGATTGCGCTACTCCAGATTAAAAAAAAAACATATAAATCCATAAAAACTGGAGAAACAAAAAATTTTTCAACGAGATTGGATTTGAACATGCCAAAGCCAAAGAAACCCCAGTTTCTTTAACTTCACGCTATACGTGTAAAAATATATTTTTGTTGTTTAAACTACGGTAATTTAAAGTTTAAATACTGAATTAGCAGTGGTGAGAATATTAGCCCTTAATGTTTAAAACACTGGTCAACATTTGATCTACGCTAGAACGCCGGAAACCATTAGGTGCTACTAGGGTTTTTGGGATAGCTGATTACGATAAGCGAGTCGGTTAACCTAAATCACGTCAGGTTTAAGGTCATTTGAAGGTCAAGTGAAGAAAGAACCATTGGAAAAATTCATGCATATGTTTTTGAGATGGCTGAATCTGAATCCGGCGTTTATTAACACTTTGGACCTTTCTCTATGCATAAATTTTTCCAGATTTGTCCTATGCTTTTTTCGCACTTGACCTTAATATGACGTTAAACGTGATCTTATGAAGATTTAATGACGTCAAAAACCGATTCGTCAACCTCGAAAACATACGTGAGAATTTTTTCAGATTTTTCGAATGGTAGGTACTTAAAATTTTTATCCCAAAAACACTTCAAAATAAGCTTGAAATGATTTTGGATGACCTCTAGAATAGTTGTAAAGGAAATTGAATGCTCTACAAAAAAGTTCATTTAATATTTTTACATAAAGTTACTCTTTGAAAAGTCATTCACAATTAAAATTAAATAAAAATTAAATTGTTGTTTTTACGGTTGTTGCTGCTATTACATAAAAGTTCTTTACCGCCTTTCAGCATTTATAAATCAATCATATAACTAATTTAAGGAATTAATTGTAATATTTCTATAAAAAAAGAAGAAAGTTAATGTACTCCCATTATTTAGTTGATTGTAAAGGTGAATACCTTCACTGTACAATGTTACAATGTACCATACATTTCAATTAAGATAATATGAATATGGGACTTCAGATAGAACCTGCATGCACAAGCCATTAAAATACTGGTACACGATGAAGTTTTATAACCTACTGCTTGCTTGGGTTACAGTTCCTGTCTGCTTTATCCCATTTCCTACTTTTCTAATCACTAGATACCAAATTAAAATCTATGTAGAGAGTTACGTTGTTATTGTAGTAAGTTGAACTCACAAGGCAATGAATGTTATTTATTTTTACAATATTTTGAATAAAATATTGTAAAAACGGTATTCGTTACATTATTTCTTTATCCTAAAATCCAGAAAACACTGTTACACTCGAGCACCGCTATACAGGGTGTTACAGAATAAGATGCTGATCCTTAAGGAAGTTAATCCTTGGGTGATTTTAAGAAGAGAAGTTCAAATAAAGTTATGTCCTAAACCCCTTAACTTTTGAGCTACATGGTATTAAAATTTCAAGAAAAAAAATGTTTCTTCATCATAACTTTAATAACTGGCTTGATATGTTTATGAAATTTAGCACACACCCTCGAAGTATCAACAGACATTTTTGATATAGGAGATTTTTTTAAAGTTTAATCAGTGGAGTCCGTACAGGAACGAAGACTAAATATTTCCGTAAAATAAAACCTATTTTTATAATCCCCATTCATTTTAGGGGGGATTATACAAAAGTTTTTATTTTACGGAAATATTTAGTCTACGTTCCTGCACGGACGCCACTGGTTAAACTAAAAAAAAATCTTCAACATCAAAAAATGGCTGTTGATGGAGGGTGTGTGTTAAATTTCATGAACATATCAGGGAGTTATAAAAGTTATGATGAAAAAACAATTTTTTCCTTAAGATTTTAACAACTTGTAGCTCAAAAGTTAAGGGGTTTAGGACATAGCTTTATTTGAACTTTTCTTTTTAAAATCACCTAAGGATTAACACCCTTAAGAATCAGCATCTTATTCTGTAACACCCTGTATATTCAAAAATGTTTACTTTCTCTGCTATTTGTGGTTTTAGTTTTAAACAGCGATATTTACAATAGCGGGTAAATAACATACCGTTTAGGGCCAGAGATGTCTGAAGTAGCGATTTTTTAACATTACGATTAAATTACATTACATTAGTTAGGTAATTTAATTATTGTTGTTTTTTGTCCTCGTATGATGACCAGAAATTATTATAAAAGTTTACTGCTTGCTTACCCCTGAAATTGGGCACTTTATTTATCAAAAGTGTTGTCTTTAAGTAAGTTTCATAATTTATTTTGTATTAAAAAAAAATGATAATTTTATATATACAGAATTTACAAATAATTTAATTTTATAAATAATTAAATTTTTTACAATATATTGATTACAATACAAATGATTTTGTTATAGTATAGCAAGCGCAGATTTGCTCTTCATAAAAAAAAAAGAGTTTTTTTTTAAATAATAAACAAATATATCTGCATTCTGGAGAAAAGACATTTCATATTTTCAATTCTTCTTGTCATATAAATAATACGTTTGCTTTATTTAGAATACTAATCAATAACTTTAAAATACTTTGTTTTCTTTTTCTTTTTTTTTTCAGAATCACAAGTTCGGATTATTATTTTGCAGTAAAAATTATACGGTTTTAAAATAGATATCTTTAGTTGATCAAAACGTATAACCAAAAAGTTAATAAAACATTTTTTTGTAATAAGTATGATAAAATATATTTTTATCAATCGTTTAATTATAATTAAATATGTGTTTAATTTTAGAAAATAAAGACTCATCACCTGTTTCAAGACATATAATTTTAAGTGTCTTTTGACTGATCTGGCACTGAATATAGGCACAGGCTTTAATTTTTTTCATTGATTTGCTTTAATTTTTAGTCCTGCTCATAGAACAAAACTGACCTAAAATTTAACCACCAGTACCATTTTTTAAGTAAAACCTTGAACATAGAAAACCAAAATCTATACAAAAGTTAGCTTTTCCCTGTTTTTTTATGGAAAAAAACTATTAAAAAATAGTCATTTCTTTCTTTAGAGTAGTGATTTAATCGTAATACTATCAACAGTCTAATCGAGAAGTGTGTTTCCTGCGAAAAATAGTTGGAAGGCTTCGAAAAATATGAGCGATAGCTCATTCGACGCGGAATGCAAATCTGAGAAAGGCGTTTTGAGGATTTTTTTTCTGCCAATAGAAATTGCAATTGTTATTAACAAAAAACGAAAAAAAAAGCCATTTCGACTAATGATGATATCTCAAAAACCATGAGAGATAGCAGAAACTGCAAAAAAGATACTTAAAGGGAAGAAAATTTCCCAAAAAAAAATCCCGACTGCCGGAACTTTATCTCCATTATTTGTAATTTTAAATTAACGCTGAAAGTGGGCCTCTGCGCGACAGTTTTGGTTGCGCGCTCGGAGTCAACACCGAGTACGTCACACTAAATAATTCTTGTAAAGGGTAAACTATGGTGTATTCAGAACAACCCTTAATTTTTTTTTAATTTAAGTATTATGTTTAGGGGTCCTTTAAGGACAATTACACAAATTTTTAAAGTGTCTTAAGAACCTACTTAAAATTGTTGACCAGCTTTCCTACTATATTGATAGTGTCGCGATTAAATTACAGGTAAATCATTTTTTTTTTTAAGGAAAATATGCCAATTTTTATAGGGTTTACCATATAAATACAGGGAAAAACTAACCTTTGTACAGATTTTTTTATATTCTATGCGGAACCTTTCAATAGATAACACTGTTAAATTTTAGGTACCAAAAAGATTCTGGCAAACTCTATATATACAGGCTGGGGCACCCTAACCGCCACCGAGTTTATACAAAAGCCCGTAAGAATTTTAAAAAAATTCTTTTGCAGGATGTATACAGACGGTAGAGAGGAAAAATGTACCATATCAAAGTTATGTTTTTTTTTACTGAGAACCCTATATGTCTTATCGATTTTGAATTCTAGAGCAAAAATAAAGTCATGTTTCAATAAATGTCCTTATACCTAATCCCCACTCCTTTTGAAATATTTGCAAATTTCTGATTTTGTAGAATTTTGTAAATTTTTTTATCGTAAACATTTAAGATAAAATTAAATTACCATAGCCAATATTTAGTAAACATACTATTGCTACGATATGGTTTAATATCTTTATTAAAATATTATACAGGGTGGTCAAAAAATAATTTCTAATATTATAAACATTATTTTGTATATAACTCTCTTATTTTAAATCTAACACCCCGTATTTGACTATTTAATATTATGCAGAATTTTATTACCAATTTATTATTATTTATTAAGCCCATACCTAAAACCGTTTTCTTTTTTAATTATTTCTAATTTTGTGTAGTTCGTGCATTTAACACGTAATAACATAACAAATTAACCACCAAAACAGAGTGAGATCGAATTTTAACTAAGACATATTCGCCAAAATAGCTTAACTGCGTACGCTCGACGAAGGTTGACTTATGATGAAGGGTATAAATCGGGAGCGGGCGGCAATATGCTTAGAATCGCCGGTCTCGCTGTTCGAAACAGCGCTTGATAGAAGCATCGACACATTGCGAAGCTTTGTCTCACTTCTTTCACACGGTTAAATGGGTTGTACCTTTCTGTTTAATACATTACACTTTATCCCTATGTTCGGTTTTGGATTTTCCACACCTTTTTATATATTATTACTGTATGTTACCAATTAC
This sequence comes from Listronotus oregonensis, assembly GCA_019359885.1. Taxonomy (NCBI): domain Eukaryota; kingdom Metazoa; phylum Arthropoda; class Insecta; order Coleoptera; family Curculionidae; genus Listronotus; species Listronotus oregonensis. The sequence goes on from JAHBCN010000898.1 coordinate 70,949, forward strand.
ATAATAAAATAAAACCCATATTATTTTTTCTCCAAACCAATTTCAAGTTAAAAAAATACAAAATTATTTTCGGCAGAAGTTTTTTAGGAAGTTAGTGAATTAAACTTTAAAAAAAACTAATATTTTTAAATTCAATTGCAAATTTTTATGGTCTTTTAAAATAAATGAGTGGAGAATTGTAAAAACAAATATTTTAAATTTTAATTTTAAAAAAATATTAAATATGCCCAAATTATTTTTTTTAATACCATAAAAATATTAATTAAATTACTAAGAAAATTGGCTATTGTTAATATTGAGTTTTTATTATTATTGTGCGTAATATTAATTTTTTACAACAATAACTTTGAAAGCAGACGGTAAAACATCTTATATAAACATAATATTTTAAAAAATTGTTTGCCTATAAAAAAACATATTTTAAATCAAGTAGTTATCATCAAAAAATGAAAGGTTTTAAAAAATGAAAAATCTTTTTTTTACCAACCCATTTTTATGCCAAATTATGTTTAATCTGATTATAGTGTTCCCTTAATATTAATTTTGGTTAATAGTCAATCGTCTAATACCAAGTTAAACAAAATCAAAAATATTAAGTCAGAAATTGACGCAAACTGCTGACTGCAAAATTTAACAAAATATAAAAACAGAATAGAAGGAATACAAGGAATACAGATAACAAATGATTTATTCTAAATTAAAATTAATTTACATTTATTTATTCATTAAACTCTGCCTACTAACACATGTAAAAAAAATTGTGACAATCGTTTATTATAAGTATCATTAACGTATATAAAATAATTCCTTAATAGCCCTCTTCAATGCATAATTTTTGATTAATCAACAATTATAGTATAGGCAACTAAAAGTACCTAAAACAAACATTGAGCCTATTTATAACCTTCTCATTCGCATAACAACTTTTAAAACACCAGTCCAATTGGTTACCTAAAATCGACAAACATCTAGAAAAAAAGAAACAATATGATTTTTACAATTTAATAACAAAACGATCGACTAAAAAATATTGTAACTAACTTGGCGAATTATGCTCTCCACCCTTAAATGGCTTCAATTAATAATCGCACTTATATTGCCCGTGTTTATTAAAAAGCTATTTAAAATATCCCTATAGACGAAAAACTAAGACGGCCATGACAATTTAAACACAGTCATCTGTCATTTCAATACTCCTTAGAATTGTCCAAAATGGGACACCCTGTCCATAAGTCAGAAAGACCATGTTAGTAAATGGTAATTCAGTCGGTTAGCGCATTTTCAGAATTTATATTTATCTTAGCTTTTGCATCCTTGTGTTACCGTAAACACATAAATAAGCAGACACGGATACATTCAGACTTGTCGGTAATTGAATTAAAATAATTGAAAAATCGTATTCAATTACTTATCAGTAAATTAATTACTTTTATTTAATTACTTTTCGAAAAAGGTAATTGTATTTGTATTATCAATTAATAGGATAATGTAATCATAATGGGTAATTGATTTTTACGAATCCCAAGTAATTCGATTATGTATAAAGTAATTAAATTACTTAGAAATTAATTCAATTACCCAAAAATAAATTAAATTACTACAAAAAATTCAATTACTTTTACTTATGGAAAAACTGCCGGAATTTTGGCCAGCCAGAAAGAACATCTTGAAACACAGCGGCCCGCTTTGAATTCGGCGAAGGCCGCCTCGGCGCCGATTTAGTATTTTCGATTGATGCTTACCGCCATCGTTTTTATACTTTGTTTGTGGAAAAATCTGTTAATGTTTAGGGTAGGATAAAATAGTTATTTACCTAACAAGTGCGGAAAGTGATACTTTTCCGCACGCGACGGCAGTTACACGAACGACGCGAAGCGGGTTTGTAAGCCGTCAAGGGTGGAAAAGACACTTTCCGTACGTGATAGGTACAACATTTTTTCTACGAGTGTGTGGAAAAAGTCAAACTAAACAACCATTAGATAATATTTATTTTTACCATTATTACTTATTATTATTAACAACATTAATCGTAAAAGAACAGTTGGTAGCATTTTGCAAATGAATCGCAGAGGCAAGTTGTTGTGGGTAAGTTGCGGAGTTGGAGATTGCCGTTGAGGTGCAATTGAACCGGTCGTCGTTACAGGTAACAGAGACACATTGTTGCTAGAAGACGGTACAATGGGCCTTGAGCCCAGAATACTGATCCATACAGAAGCGACACGAAGCGTCGGCACCTTTGATCTCCGCGGGTCAGATTTCGTAACCTTCAGAAACATACAGTTACACTAAAAGAAAATTAACAAATAGCATATTAAAAAATATTTTGATGTACACAATGAAAAATCATTTTAAGAATTTTAAGTAGGGCTTTTTAGTAAATATTGCTTGTTCGGAGACTGGCTTACTTTCACGATAATGTGAGTCTCTATATTGTTTCCCTGAATTTTTTTTTTGTAAAATGATTGAAGTTATAAATTTAACTTCTAAATTCGTTGAAACAATGTTTTTAAATATGGGATAATAATTAAAATCAATGGTGCGGATTCGTTTTGACTAAAATTGCCCAACAGGAAAATGGTAGAGGTTGGATTTTTAAATTTCTTTTATGTCAATTGTCCCAAGTAGATAAATTGAAACTTGTACAGAATCGTATGCATCCTTTTATTTTTAAATATAGGTAATGGCAGGGTTTTCGGGGTTAGGGAACACGTTTTTCATTAGTTTATTTATTTCGTCATATGCAATATGAACAACGACTTAAGAATCTTATTTGCATGTCATCATTTTATATTCATATATTTATTCTTTCAGCATATATGATATACTGTTGAAGTTACGATTGCGTTGACCAGAAATATTTTTCCTATTAAATTTTGCTGGTCAAGTAAATAGTCTAAAAATACTGCATTAATTGTTTAATTATTGTTATATTTTTATGTATTACTCTAAGTATTTAAAGAAAATAAAATAATGATTAAAAATTTAACAAATAATTATATATATTGTAGCTTATTAATATCAAAATATTTTTTTTAAATACTTACAAACCTATTTAAAAAAAGTAGAACTAAAAATATCTACACAAATAACTAATAAAAAACATAAAACAGAAAAACTAGAATAATACACGATATCTAGTAAAGTGTGGACTTGTTAAAAATACTATCATACCTAAAAACTATGTGGATTATACAAAAAACCTATAAAAGGAACAAGTGGACCAGAATGGATGTTGCATATGACCGACTTCTGTTTCTGGTTTGGCAGTCTCGTCGAGGCAACTTTACAGAATGATTATAATATGTTATTAATCTGTAAACTTTGGCGTTGAGGAATATAAATAAAAACTAGAAACACATTTTTTTCACACACACACAAATTTTTCATAAATTTAGAGACGTATAATATATTTGTAGGAGTTCTCCAAGTAACAATTATACCCAAGACTTATTAATAAAGCAATATTCTTGACAAAATGGTGGCTCTTAATATTTTGATAAAATTTAATGGATTACATTGTTGCAATTTACTGAAAACTTTTCTTTAAAATGCGACTTAGGTCAGTAATTAAAATTTTTGTCCCAGAATAATTTTAAAATTTTCAAAAGAAAACAGTCTTATAAGATGGCACCAAGTTTCCATATTAAAAATCATACTTGGTTGTAGCTTATAATTTACTTTTTTATGATAAAGTGCCAACCAGACACATTTCTTGATAATTTAAGAAGTTTTATTTTTTGTTTTATCAAAATTTTTGTAGCTCTTTAAAATATTATTAATTTTCGTTTAAAATTTGGTTATTTAAATCCTAAAAACTATCTAAGTTGAAAAATCTTCTTTTTTAAGGAGTCAATGCTTGGGGAAAAATTACAATTTTAAACATATTTTTTAGTAAACATCAATTATCAATTCTTTTTTTTAGCTTTCTGTTAGCACCATAAAAAAGGCAATTTAAAATATAAACCCAAAAATGTACATACATATTTGTATATTAATACATATTATAAATATAAAATAAAATACATTTTAAAAGCAGTCGAGTTCTCTTCGTTCCCTGTAAATCCTTAATTCTTCTGATAAAAACTGCTTCTTGCTTTACTTGGAACATCCATGGTATGTTGGTGCTAAAAAAAATCTAGTTACTCTCAGGGAAAATGATTTAAAAAAAAACAAATTATAATGTGTTATTAAAAACAATATTTAGCATATTTTTTACATTTTTATGATACATCTCATAAATTTTTAGAGATATTTCAAAAACATTCTATTTGAAATTTGTGCATGGTGTTTTATAATTGATATCTATAAAATGATTACAATAAATCTATTGGGTTTCATTATTTTATAAGTTGTAAATACTACTGTGAATGATCTTTCTGAGCTTCAGACAGTTTTTTCAAAAGTACTGGGGTCTTTATGCATATTTTATTTGCTTTTGAAGACAAAAAGCCTATTCTTCAAACTAAGAAATTCTTAGTAAACTTTTTAACAGCATTTGTTTGCAAAATTCCTTAAAACAATTCTGACAAATACCAGAATACTCTTTACATTTTTTATTTTAAGCAAAAATTTTAATACAATATTTGTCACATACCAAAATTAATTTTATTTAGGGTACCACTTACATGCATCCTTTCACAGTGCAACTAAAGAAATGGTTAAAAATAGGCCCAAAGCAATAATACCAAGCCAAAGCTATAGCAATTTGAATGGTTTCAATAAGTTTATTACAAGTAATAAGCTAGACTTTTTATTTAATTGGCACTTTTTATATCAGTTACATTTATTACAATGCTCTAAGATGATATGACAAATATGACCATTTAACATCGCATTTAGTTAACTTAATTAAGGATATTAAACCCATATTATTATTTTCTCACATACTATATATGACTCGTACTACATACTCCGATACATACTGGAAGAAAGTTGTTTTACCTCTGTAACCAAATTTGGCTAGATATTTTTCCATTCTATCCATAGAATAGTTGAAAACTACTAAAAAGTTTTGGCAGCTTGAAATTAAGAGATAAAATTAAACTTTTTGTCAGAGTTTTTTCTCAAGCAATGTATCAAGTATGTTTTAGACAAGACAAACAATTTAAAAATATGGTCATTCATACCTTTCGATTGGATTGAAGTTGTCTGTCCCATGATCACAAAAATCTTAGCAAGTGGCTTCAGATTTGTATATTTCATCAGCAGATCTTTTCGGCAAATGGCTAAACAAAGTTGTGACAGGTTGGGAAATAAATTTCACTACCTTAAGCACCTTTATTTATGTACTTATTTATCTTCAGTGTTTTTCACATATTTTATGGTATTTATGTAAAATTGCAGGCCCCTTGTCAAACAAGTCTTCTTTATTGCAAACCTTTGCCCAAATTACACATCTAAAAAAAATCATTGGTCCCTTGAAGTTGAACTTAATTACTAATCATACTAATCAAACTTGTAGTTTTTAATAAATTTAAGAGTATTTAATACATTTTATTAAATAATTTTTACATTTAAAAATTCTACCTATAATTAAAAAAGGAGTTCAAAAGACGTACAAGTTAATAATTTATATTGCTATTTCAATTTAGTATTGGTACATACCTAGATTCATGTTTTGGAAAAGCAAAATGTGATATTTCTTGATCCGCACGAGAATATGCACAACAATATCCACTGCTTTTATTAGTCATTATTTATGTGGGTATTAGTTTTTATTTATCAAAAACTTAAAACACAATAAAATTAAGTTGGTCGTCGAATGTAAACAATTATTTTGCTTTGTCAGTAAGAACTGTCAATTGGACTTTAAACATATTCGGTAATGGACGACGTAGTATATGCAACCATAATTACTAACCATCAAAATTCGTCCGTGTCGCTTCTGTATGGATCAGTATTCTGGGCCTTGAGTGCGTTTTGCCGTGTTCAAAGGTAGATGAATTTTGGGATAATATTTTGTTTGATAAGTCCTTCTTGAAACTTGTAGAGCTTTCTAGGTAGCCTTCTGCAACAGATGATGACTTCCAACCTCCAAGTCTTTTAATATTCGTTATGCCTTCGCCAGAATTAGTTAACATTGTAGCTGAGGAACGGCGAAAGCTATGTTCCGTGTAAAGTTCTGGGTTTGGAAGAAGTAAATAGGCAGCTATTTCAGAGGGCATCTTGCCAAAAGTATTTATTCCTATGCACTGGACAGTACAAGCCAATTTTTTGTAATTAACAAAAAATCTTCTGTGTGATGATTCGGGCTTTCGTAAACTGGAATACTTTCTTTACAAAGCTAGATATTTTTCATTTTCAATTTCCTCGGAAATGACAAAACTTCGGCTAGAATGGTTTTTGGAGTCTGGAATATTTACAATTAAAAGATTCCCCTTATCGTCAATATTATCAATGCTAATTTTCATCAATTCTTCTCCACGACACGCACCAGCTAGTCCGAAAATTGTAGCTACCTTCATCGCTAGATAGACATCATTTGGAGCATCATTAATAAATTGTGCTATTTCATCTTTCGAGAAAATTTTGGCCTTCTTAGGTCTAAATCCAACATTTTGCTTCTTCAAAAATGATGTAACTTTGAAATATTTGCTTAAATCCATGTTCTTTTCGATCTTAATGACACTTTTTAACATGGAATACCTTGACCATAAGGTATTGGGTTTACATGTTTTAGCAAGTTCCGCGAAATATGCCATAAAAACTTCGGTAATTGTCTCGAAAGTTACCTCCTCTCCGATTTTGACCAAATTTGGTATACGGGGGTTTTTTGGGGCGCTGATTACGAATCTGAAAAATATTTTTTCGGCGACGTTTCGTTTTCGAGATATTCATCATCAAAATTGAAAACCAAACTAACCTTATTTACACTATTCCTCCTTCTTTTGCACAGAATTCTTGATTTTTACACTAAATTGGCATATAATATTTTAAAAACACTTTTTAAAAACTTGTTTTTATATCTATTTTACACCTTTTTTCATTTAATTGCAAACCTCCACTTTCACACGTCGGATCGTGGCCGCAACCATGTATACACTAGGAAATCATGGCGGCCCCGCTTGAAAAAGTGAAGCTTCGCAATTTAATGGAAAAAAAGGTGTAAAAAATAAATAAAAATATAAGGTTTTAAAGGGTGCTTATAAAATATTGTGTGCCACTTTATATATAAATCAAAAGTGACAAAAAAATATAAAATGGTTGTTTATTTTCAACTTTGATGATGAATATTCGAAAACAAAGTTGCCGAAAAAATTTTTTTCAGTTCAACACCCCCCCCCCGTGTAAAATTTGGTCAAAATCGGGAGGAGGCAACTTTCGAGACAATTACCAACCTTCTTTCCCTACTTTTGATTTTTTCTCGCCACACCAGCTTGTAAATGCTGTACCTATATTCTTTCTCGTACCGGCCTCGACTTGACGGCAACAAATCTAAATTTGCTATTTCGGCTGCTTTGAGAATGGATTCAGGTAATTCCTCGTCAGAAGACTCCATAAACGTTTTTTATTCAAAATCGACATATATCAGAATTTAAAAATTTTTAATTATCGATGTTTTAATGACTTTGATCTTTATAATAGGACCCGCACCGGTAAAACAAAAAAACTGAAACAAGTTTAATATATACCAGGATGTTTGAAACAATGTTTTTAAAACAATATTAATTTTTAGTGAATATTTCGTTGATTTTACAATAATTTGTACAAATAACAGAATACTATGCCAATAATAGAATTTACTAAGTCAAACTTCAGAATTAAAAACATTTTGACCTTTTAAGTGGGAAATTTGAAGGGTTTCTTTTCCGCACTAGTGCGGAAAAGTGATTATTTTCAGCACTAGTGCGGAAAAGTGACACTTTCCAAACTAAATTGCGTGCGGAAAAGTGCTGCTTTCCACACGCTAGTAGAAAAAGACATTTTTATACGTATTTTAGAGTCATTTAATGTTAAACTTGCCAAGAAAGCAGATTGAATAGTGTGACGTGCGCGTATGATGCATATTAGTATAAATATTTTATTTGTTAAGTGTATCGTGTTTAATATAAGTGGTAATTTAAATAAAGTAACTGCTAAAACATTTAATTACTTTTAGTCTTAATTGATAATTGAATTACTTTTAACAAACATGCTAGTAATCAGTAATCGTAATTTACTACTTCTTAGAAGAGTAATTGGTAATTGTAATTAAATAAATTTTTAAAAGTAATTGCGACAGCTCTGGACACATTGACATTAAAAAAGAATTCGTTTAATTTTTGCGATTACAATTATTTCCCGAAACTTTAAACGCTAAAGTAATTTATGGTTTTTGGGCACTCACTTAACAACAAAACAATAATTAATTATGGCAAAGATTTTGGCCATTTTATTTAGTCATGACGTGTAGAAGTCAGCTGAGTTAATCGCCAAACCTAAGAATGTATTTTCTCTTAAAAATGGTATAGTATAGTCCGTCATTAGAGACGGACTTTAATGATATACAGATTTATAATTTATTGTTTATTTAGGTAAGTATAATCTTAAAATTACATTAAGAAATTAAATATATGCAAAGTTTTAATAAATTTATAACTGCATTATCTATACATAACTACATTTTTAATCTAAATATCTAAATCTAATTCTGTTTCACTATCATTGAGATTAATTACAATAGGATTTATGTTGTTTTGGATAGAAATGTAAGAGTCCTTATAATGTGCTGTAGTGAATTTTTCCAGCTCTCAACTGGTATGTATGTTAGTAATTACATTTTTTGTCAAATTTATACCACTGGGACTTAAAATAGGTGTAACATTTTTTGCTCTGATCTTTGATTTTACTTGGTTCCACAAATGCTCTATGGGGTTAAACATACAGTGATACGGAGGAAGCCGTAAGACAGTATGCCCAGCCTGTTTAGCCAAATTATCACATACATATTGTTTTTTAATTGCATATGAATTTGGAACTTCCAAAAGATGCGTTTTTTTGTAACTGAATTCAAAATAAATATCATTTTCTAACAAATATTCCTGGGTTTCAGCTTTTGAACTTGATGAAGCTGGTGCTTTGTGTAGCAGACGGCTGTGGTAGCTTGCGTTATTCATGACAATAACACTGTTGTTTGGAATATTTTTTAAAAGATAATTTTGAAACCAGTTTTCAAAAGTTCTGCACTTGTATCCTCATGATAATCCAAGCTAGAATCCTTAATATTCTTTGCAGACAACAGCAAGCAGTTTGGGACAAATCCGTCTTCTGAACCAGCGTGTATTATGGTAATGCGTTTTCCTTTATTTGAAGGTGCTTTCGTCTGACAGTTTTGACTGGAATCAACCCATCCTTTGGATACTGTGTCGTGTGTATCGAACCATGTTTCATCAAGGTAAATTATGGATCTGTTTTCTAACCTATATCTTTTAATTTCTTGAAGGTAATTAAATCTCCAAATGCGTAACCTGTGCGATTCCACTACTACTTGTCTTTTGTCTATTTTGCGGTATTTAAATTTCATTTTACAAACAACTCTATGGAGGGTGGCACAGCTAATATTTATATTGGTTTCGTCTTCGTCTAGCTTCTTTTTCAGTTTATCCAAGGTAGGAATAACTCCGCTTTCATAAAGACAATATATTTTCCTTCTTATTAGGTCCTGATCACTATTGTTTATACGATGAGATTGAAAATCACTACGTTTTTTTCTTTTGTTCAATTCTTCACTAATAATAATAATATCCCTTATCGATGATATTGGAGTTTTTGTAAGTAGACAGGTCTCTCTTAAAGCTTCTTGTTTAATTAGACCTCTTCTGATTAAAGTTTCATACACATTTTTCACAACTTGTTTTGCATCTAATGACAAATGATTTCGACGCGACATAGTTATATTCTCGTAAAACAACTTTTTCGAAACGCACAGTAAAAACGGTTATTCAACACTGCCACTAAAATATTAGCCAACATATTTATATGCCTAATGGTTAATACTCAAGAAATACCTGGCTCACCCCTGCCCTTATGAACAAATGGGTTTACCCAATAACAATAGGTAATAAAATCGTTAAAGGTTTATTGGGGTATGGTCTGTCAAAAGCCATAACGATATACTTTGAGACAGACTATAATACCTGTGGTAATACTTTAATGTTAAAAGAGCCAGGAAACTCAACTTTATTTGCTACCAGAATGGGTATAAATTAGCGATGCTAATCAGTTACTTATTAAAACATGTAATACTTGTGAACGCGGACATAACTGTGTCAGAAGAATAGTTATTAGGCACAAGCAAAAATCGTCCGCTTAGAAAATGCAAGTTTGACCTACTTATCTGGTTTTGTTTATTTTTCAAGCTTTTAGCTCCAATTGGCAAGTCACACCAAATTTATTAGGTATCGTTTAGTTATTACAGGTAAATTGTAATTTAATAACGATGACCGATGACTAATTAGTGGCAGGGCCGTATTTAGGCGGTGGCGAGATGGGCGCCCGCTAAGAACGCAGCTACTTAAGGGGCGCAAAATCGGCTATGAATTTTTTTTTTCATCAGACGTCAGTACCGTAGTCATATTATTATTTTTTGTTGACAAAATTAATCAAATAAATAAATTACAACAGAACAATTTAGATGCATAATTTAATTATGTTTAATATATTAGACTAAAAGAAAATTAAAAATTATTAATAAAATATTAAATCATCCTGATACCTACGGCAAAAATGTAACTTTTTAATTTTTTTAATATTTAAGGAGCGGATAAATTGGTATTTTATAAATTGGGGGGCAGCACTAATTCCTTTTTTTTGCATATTATTTAATTTATTAAAGTAAAAATGTTATGTTTTAGTGGGCCTACTATGCACAGTATTTTTGTAACTATGATTTTATTGTTAAGTTTAATCATCCGCAAATAAAGATGTACAGTTAATTTGCATTCTACTTTTTTTAGTCAGATACAAACTGTTGTTTTATGTAAATCAGAAAATATAGAATTTGACAAAAATTCGATCACAAAATTGGTATTTTAAAAAAACGAAATTTTCGGTTCAAAATACTTTAATCCTACAACTTTGCACCTAAATTTTAAAAAATTCCCGTAAAAAAAACGAAATCCCCGTTTTCGTTAAGGAGAGCTCCATACTCCCCAAATCCCCCGATGTGTGTGGGGGGGAGACGCAAATGTTAAGTCGCACCACGAGCGCAACCATTCCTAGATAGGGCCCTGATTAGTGGTATATTTTAACGTTGTATACCTAAGTAGCTACAGTCAATGTAGACATAAGACAAAAAAAGTTGATATATCTTTGATAATTGAGGCAAAATAAGAGGCAGCCGATCAGCCGATTATTATTTTTTATTTAGATATGTTTGTTTGGCAATTGGGTACACAATGCCTTTGCAGCCGCACTTATTTTTCAGAGTTCTCCTTTGAATGCAGTTAACAAGGCTCTAATAAAAGCCGTTCTCCTAGACTAAAGCTTTGTTTTAGAAATTTTTGATGAGACTAATATGGGATATAAAGGATATTTATAAAAAGTAAACATACACTTCTACTGTTTTAAAAATAGGCGCGTTTTAAACTTACCTATTTAGGTTAAAAATTTACCTTATTTAGGCGTATAGCTAATCTTGTTGCCAAATTTTCTTAAGTTTCTATGATATAGGGAATGTTATAAAAACGTACAAAAACAAATTGCCCAATAACTAAAAAACTACTGGTTTTAAAGCAAAAACAAAATATTCACATTTTTTGTCTTAATGAACATTTATTTAAAAAAAAAACTGGTTCAAAAAACTAAAGTTATGGGAATTGGTTCCCGGTCAAATTGGCTGAAATTATAGTATGTTATACTTCATGCCATTCTGATCAAATGTCTCCATGGGCACACAGTCCGGAAATGCTCGCATTCAGAGATGCAGAATTGCAAATCATTTTAAAAAACCCATTCAAATGCAGACGTTTCTTAGCTAATAAATGATTTTCTGACAAGTATAAAAGACTAGGAAGAAATAGTTCTACAATGACTGCAATCCACCACCTTTATCGGGCACTTGGAGGCGGGCGAGTGCCCTGCTGGAATATTTTGCTATCTTAGCAGGGCATTTGACTGTGTTGACCTTAAGCTGCTTTTGTGCAAAATGGAGTCCTATGGCGTTAGAGGTCTAGCACTGGACTGGCTGTGCACTTTTTTAAAAAATAGAAGACAGTTTGTATTAGTCTCTGATGGGGGACATTCTGATGGTATTGAAATTGATATGGGGGTTCCTCAGGGGTCCGTCTTGGGGCCCGTCTTATTTATATGTTATATTAATGACAAAACTTCGACGGTAAACGCAGATTGGTCAATGTCTTTGTACACGGATGATTCAACTTTAATTACATCGGCGCCTGCCGACGGAGGTTTGGAGGATACAGAAACGCATTTTAAGATGCATTCTGGGAATCACTCCGAAGACAAGCTGCAGGTCGTGGTTTAAAGATCTGGGTATACTTACTCTTCCGGGGATTTTAATATACGATCTGTCACCTTTTTCAGTTTGCGATGCACATGTATACAGGCATTTGTCTGTTAGTTGGCGTCAGAACTCCCGAACAAAATTTCAAATTTGATACCCGTGTAATATTTAAAGAGAATCGCCGCTATTGTTTTTGAATAATATCCCATTAAAGAAAAAAACTCATTTTATAAAGCACGATTTAACTAATCGAAACAAATCCGTAATACTTTTTTTCAAAAGTAACCACATTTATTTATACGAATATTTGTTAGGTGGATTTTTTGTCTATTAAACTGTGGCAATCCTGGATCTACAGTTTGTATGAATGTTTCTTTTCCAAAATGCGTCACTATTTTGTCAGGTGCTAGATTTTTTGGATAAATTGATGTCATTTTGACATAAACCATATTTTTGATATGCTTAAAAAATAATTTTTTACTAGTTTTATGTTTTAACAAACATTATATGTATTTTTAACAGGTATCAAATTTTAGACACATTTCGTTTTTGACATGCATCATATTTTTTGTTGACGATATATTTTTGACTGACATTATCTTTGACAGGTTATATACTTTTATCAGGTAAGTATTTCCGTCACTTTTTGTTTTGGTCTTCGTCAATGGTCCAAGAGCTGGAGCCGAAAAATCATCCTCATCAGTAATATGGAGTTTTTCCCATAAAACCTGTTCATTTAGTATTCCTAATTATGTTCTCGCGCAGGCTGACAACCTATTGGATACAGGGGTTAGCAACAAAGGGCTGAAAGTGCAAAATTTTTGGGGAAAACATCGTCATCGAAAATATGCTTCAAAATTTTCCCAGGTGAAGTTCTTAACCTCCTTAGCTGAAATTTTAAGGGGCTGACAGCTAGGTGGATACAAAAGGGGTGGCGGATAAGGGTCAAGAGGGTAAAAATTTAGGCAAAAAATCGTCTTCGATAATATGTCAGCCATTTTAACCACTTAAAGTTGAAGCCTTAAGGTGTCTAAGTCCAAAAGGGCTGACAGTTAGGTGGATACCGAGGGCAGTAAAACGGGGTCAAATTATCACAAAAATATATCATTTATTATTATTACCAGTAATACCAGTTTAGATATTTTAATAAAATATGACATACATTTACCATGTATTAAGAGGCATTTTAAGTGTACTACATTTTTTTATTTCCACCAGTGGCGTTCGTAAGGAATTGACCTGCCTATTTTGGCAAAAATTGATGGTACGTCACTGATTTCTCTTAAAATAAAATTATTTTTAAAATCCCCAATCATTTATAAGCAAAGTTGATCACTTGATTTTTTCAATCCTATGCCCGGTTTTCGCTTTAAAAAATTAAAACTATTTCTTTGCATGATCATAACAATATCGGTAAACAATATCACCATGCAGAGAAATATCTAGATTTAATTTTTCTAGGTAAAAACATTTTCTCTACATGGTGATATTGTTTACCGAAATTTGTTATGATCATACAGAGAAATGGGTTTTATTTTTTTTAAGCGACAACCATGCATCGGATTGAAAAAAATCAAGTAATCAACTTTGCTTATAAATGATTGGGGATTTTAAAAATATTTTTTATTTTAAGAGAAATCAGTGACGGACCATCAATATTTGCCAAAATAGGCAGGTTAAATTCCTTACGAACGCCACTGGTGGAAATAAAAAAAATGTAGTACACTAAAAAATGCCTCTTGATACATAGTAAAAGTATGCCAAATTTTATTAAAATATCTAGTGGTATTACTGATAATAATAATAAAAATTTATTTTTGTGATAATTTGACCCTTATCCGCCACCCCTTTTGTATCCACCTAGCTGTCAGCCCCTTGGGATTTTGGCTAAGGGGTTTAAGAACTTCACCTGAAAAAAATTTTAAGCATATTTTCAATCACGATTTTTTCCCCAAAAATTTTGCACTTTCAGCCCTTGTTGCTAACCCCTGTATCCAATAGATTGTCAGCCTGCGCGGTAACATAATTAACAATACCAAGTAAACATGTTTTACGGGAGAAACTCCATATTACTGATTACGATAATTTTTCGACTCCAGCTCTCCGTCTACAAGTAAACACGCGTTTTAAGAGCTACAGCACTTTTTTGAGATAATGACCGCTGTAGGCGCGAAAAGAAGTGTTTCTACTCCCGAGGCGAGGACTAAGGGGAAATTTACCCTGCCATCTAAAAGTTGTCATAATGAAATCCTCAGATACTTTTGTTAAAAATGCCTAATATTGTTAGTTATTTGTTGTAATTATTTTTTATATGTTTACGAAAACAGTTTAGTGCCAATATACTTAAACAATATTTATTATTTATTCACCAATAGCCATAAACCTTAGTAGCAAGTTATTATTTTAAACAGTTACTTTCTCTTTTCTTTGCATGCTCTACTAAATGTAATGCATTTTTGTAGTTATATATTATTTCGACGAACCACATGGAACCAACTAACTTACCTACTAACCCATCTAATGAATAAGTTAAGTATAAAAATGTAGGTATCAAAATTGATCGGTGAATGCGTTGATTGAAATGGTTCGAGAAAGAAACCCTAGGCCCCGCCAAATGGTATAAATAAATACTTTATATTTTGGGTTCATAATACCTTTGCTGCTTTTCTCTCTCTATCTATATTTTAAGTTTCTGGTTAGTTTAAAAAGTGGAAAGCTTAAACTGCTTAATTAAAAAATTTAATAAAATAATATAGGTAAAAAATATATATTATTTCTTAACATTATTTACTTTGTGTCAATAGCTCAGATCCCTATCTCACCGCTAACTATACGCTACAAAAGAACATGTTAATTTAGCAATTTCATCTCGACTAGAGCTGTTGCAATTACTTTTAAAAAGTAATTCAATTACAATTACCAATTACTCCTCTAAGTAGTAGTAAAGTATAATTACCAAATACTAGCATGTTTGTTAAAAGTAATTCAATTATCAATTAAAACTAAAAGTAATTAAATATTTTAACAATTGCTTTATTT
The DNA here is from genome assembly GCA_019359885.1 of Listronotus oregonensis. Lineage (NCBI taxonomy): Eukaryota > Metazoa > Arthropoda > Insecta > Coleoptera > Curculionidae > Listronotus > Listronotus oregonensis. The sequence goes on from JAHBCN010000898.1 coordinate 86,430, forward strand.
AAATTACCACATATATTAAACACGAAACACTAAATAAATAAAATATTTATACTAATATGCATCATACGCGCACGTCACACTATTCAAACTGCTTTCTCGGCAAGTTCAACCTTAAATATTCAAATGAAATAAATATTTCTTTTGATTCTACCCCAAACATCAACAGATTTTTTCACAAAAAAAAGTATAAAAACGGTGGCGATAAACATCAATCAAAAATACTACGCCGGATTCAAAGCGTCCCGACGTGTTTCAAGATGCTCTTTCTGGCTGGCCAAAATTCCTGCAGTCTTTTTATAAGGAAAGGTAATTGAATTGTAGTAATTTAATTATTTATTAGGTAATTGAATAAATTTATTTATAAAGTAATTCAATTACTTTATAAGTAATCGAATTATATGGGATTCGTGAAATACCAATTACGATTTCATTATCCTATTAATGAATAAGCTAAATACAATTACCTCTTCCGAAAAGTAATTGAATTAAAGTAATCCAATTACTGAGAAGTAATTAAATATAATTTTTTAATGATTTTAATTTAATTACCGACAGCTCTGATCTTGACGAAGATTTTACTAATGGTGTCTCCAATAGTTAAAATTTAAATATATGCATAAAATTTTAAAAATATTATAGATTTTATTATTATAAATATGTTTAAGCCGATGCCACCGCGCCTGGCCATTTCAGGCAAATAGCGTGTTTGGGACAACCTTTAAGCATCAAAAATTAAAAGAACAAAAATTACTTTTAAAATTATTTATTACACTGTCTAACAGAAAAATCCTCCCTATAAAAAAATCGTGTGATTTGTAATATTTGGACTTATACTAATATACAACTAACCCTCAAATGTTTTTATTAGCCTCAGATTTCCCGGAAGGGTCTAGTAGAGGGGTAATAAATGGGCGACCCATTATTATGGACAGGTAGGTGGATCTATGCTTGAAATATCCCTTTAGTCGTTATTTTATAATCATTTAGTAAACATCTGTTGATTTTTCGATTAGATAGATCTACGTGTAAGAAAAATGTCGACGCGAATTTGTGTTAATAAAGCTGATAAATTCTGTTATATTTGTGGCGAAGTTACCGCGAAGGCGTACCACAAACCGATATCTTCACTAGAAAAAAAGGCTTATGAACTGTACTTTGGATGTAAAGTTGGCGATCAAGATAAGTCCTGGGCCCCAAAAGTGTGTTGCAGTTCGTGTTCGAGAACATTGACGGGATGGCTAAAAGGTACGCATAAATCTATGCCATTTGCAGTTCCAAGGGTTTTGGGAGGGAACCTCGTAATCACGTAGATGATTGTTATTTTTGCATGACGAATATCAAAGGAATTACTAGCAAAACTAAGCGTAGCATTCAGTATCCCAATGTTCCGTCTGCAATGCGACCAGTACCCCATGACAATTCATTACCCATTCCCCAACCACCTGAGAGTTACACGCTTGATTCGGAATCAGACTCTCGAAGTACTTCGCCAGAAGCCGGACCAAGCTACATCCCTAGTTCCATTGATTTGCCCGATACACCTCATTTAATCACTCAAGGTGAATTGAATGACCTTGTTCGTGACTTGGACCTCCTGAAAACAAAAGCGGAACTTCTCGGATCCGCCTGCAGCAGTGGAACCTCTTGGAAAAAGGAGTTAAGGTGTCCATCTACAGAAAAAGGGAATCTACTCTCACAAATTTTTTTGCAGCGGACGGTGATTTAGTATTTTGCCATGATATTCCTGGCCTAATGGTCGAACTGAACTTACCATATACGCCCGATAAATGGAGACTATTCATAGATTCGTCTAAAACAAGTCTAAAAGCTGTTTTACTTTATAATGGAAATGAACATCCATCCGTTCCTATAGCTCATTCGGTAAATATGAAAGAAACATATGACAATCTGAAGATGATACTCAGATGTATAAAGTACGAAGATCACAAATGGAATATATGTGCAGATTTGAAAGTGGTAGCGTTATTGACAGGACTGTAGTCAGGATACACAAAATACTGCTGCTTTTTGTGTGAGTGGGACAGCCGTGCAAGAGACAAACATTATAAAATAAAGGTTTGGCCTCCACGTGAAAAAATAGAAGTTGGAGTTAAAAATTTGACCCGAGAACCGTTAGTTCAGAAAGAAAAATATATTTACCTCCACTTCACATAAAGTTAGGATTGATCAAAAATTTTGTAAAAGCACTGGATAAAAACGGAAATGCTTTCAACTATTTAAAAGAGAAATTTCCACGTATAAGTGAAGCCAAAATTAAAGAAGGAATTTTTGTTGGTCCCCAAATTAGGCAACTCTATAAAGATGCCAACTTCACGGACATTTTAAGTGACCATGAAAGACGGGCATGGAATGCATTTGAAAGTGTTTGCAAAAATTTTCTTGGAAACACCAAGTCAGAAAATTATCGTGAACTCGTGGAAGAACTGCTCACGGCCTATCATATTTTAAAATGCAACATGTCCCTAAAACTTCACTTTCTCCATCCGTCCATTTGGACTTTTTTCCTGAAAATCTAGGAGCTATATCGGACGAGCATGGGGAACGATTTCACCAAGACATCGCATCGATAGAGAAAAGATATACTGGAAAGTGGAGCCCGAATATGTTAGCCGACTATTGCTGGACCCTAATACGAGACACATCCAGTCTTTCTTATAAAAGGAAGAGTTCAAGGAAATGAATATTAAAATAAAATAACACTTGAAAATGTTTATACTGAACATAAATTAACTGTTACTAAAATGTATCATACCTTTTTATTTTTTAAATTAATAAATCAGTATTAAAGTGAGTTTTTATTGAATTTGCTTAATATCAAAACATGTGTCTCTCTCATTATTGAAGGCTGATATCGAAAATCTGAAGCCAGATCTGGATTCAGCAGGCCAAAATATATAAAATCCAGCCACAATCATTCCAGGGAGGCAAAAAAAGTTTTAGAATGTTGGTCAGTGTTATTAATTATAGTTTACAATGTTAAATAACCTTACTAATTTTAAACTGATTAAAAAAAAACTTCGTCTTTCTTTAATCGGTATCGCTTTTGATTTCTTCTAGTGCTTGGGTAGCCTCTTTTTTCGTCATGGAAATAGATTCATAATTTAGGTGGATTTGTAAACTTTTGCGCCATCTTTTATAATATTATATTAAAATTTTGTGAATTTTGCTTTCACAAAAACTAATAAAGCTTCACCTGTTAAAAATTAAAGTACCCCCCCCCTAACTTTACTTAATGCCTGTTTATATTTTAATATAAGAGTTGGATTAGAAAAAAAAATCATAAATTTGCAGTATGCAAACTGCATTTGGATCGCAATTGCATAAGTGCATCTGAACGAAGTTGCTACGATTTTCTTTTCTTTGTTCTTTTACTAGAACTGGAAAATGCAGCTGGTGATCTTTCACGGGAATGGGAAAATTGTGAATCTAGCCGTGACGAAGGTTTATTGCGAAATGTAGTTAATATTCTTAATGATGCCGAGCATTTTTGGTTATACTGACTCCGAAGGTTCTTTTTTTATGCTAGAATTCTACTGACAAATTTTGCATCAAATTTTACTTTATCCAGGGCCGTATTTGGGCGGTGGCGAGACGGGCGCCCGCCAAGGGCGCTGCTACCTGGGGGGCGCAAAATCGGCTATGAAAATTTTTTTTATCAGTTGTCAGTACCGAAGTCATATTATTATTATTTTTTATTGACAAAATTAATCAAATAAATAAATTACAACAGAACAATTTTATAACAAATTTTTAACTTTGAAACTAACTTTAATTATATTCAATATATTAGGACTGAATTAATAAAATATTAATTTATCCCGATACCTACAGCGAGAATGTAACTCTTTGATTTTTTTTTAAATATTTAAGCTGCGGATAAATTGGTATTTTATAAATCGGGGGCAGCACTAGTTCTTTTTTTCGTTGCATATTATTTAATTTATTAAAGTATAGATCTTACGTTTTAGAAGGCCTGCTATGCACAGTATTTTTGTAACTAGGACTTTAAAAATGTATTCTAAGTTTAATCATCCGCAAATAAGGTTGTATAGTTAATTTACATTCCACTTCTTTTACTCAGATACAAACAGTTGTTTTATGTAAATAATATATCTTTCAAATAGTAGGCTAATATTTTTATATAAAGAAAATATAAAATTTGACACCAATTCCACCACAAAATTGGTATCTTAAAAAAACCAAATTCGGGGTTCAAAAAACTTTAAACCTACATCTTTACACTTTAATTTTGCAAAATTTTCGGAGAATAACCCCCGGAATCTCCGTTTTTGTTTTGGGGGTATTCCATACTCTCCAAAATCCCCGGTGTGTGCGGGGGGCGCAAATGTTAGGCCCCGCCAAGGGCGCGGCCATACCTAGATACGGCCCTGACTTTATCTACTAAATAATTGCATTTTTCTTAAAAGGTTTTAGCTCTGCAGTCTTTTAGTCATTTTACAAGCTCATTTATTTCTTTAAAAAAAGTATTAAACGTGATACAAAATTTTACAGGAATGAACAATATTCTGTTTTTATATTTTAGATTTTTTTTAATTTATTTTTTATGGTTCTCCTATTAAATAATAGACATACAAAAAGATGAAGAAACAGATAGACCGACAAACGAGAATATTTTGTATTAAAACAAGTAATTTTTATTATTTATTTATCGCAGGAAATTTTAGTGCAATCTCAAAGAGGGCAGCCGATGACATAATGTACAGGGCGGTATTTAGGCGGTGGCGAAAGGGGGCAAAATGGGCTATGATTTTTTTTTCATCGGGTGTATCGTAGTCATATTATTATTATTTATTATTGACAAAATTATTTAAATAAATAAATTACACCAGAACAATTTAATAACAAATTTTTAAACAAGATACTAACCACAAATAACCACAAAATTGGTATTTTAAAGAAACGAACTCTCGGTTTAGAAAACTTTAAACCTACAACTTTGCACTTTAGTTTTGTTAAAATTCCGGGAAATAACCCCCGGAATCTTCGTTTTCGTTGGGGGGTATTCCATACTCCCCAAATCCCCTGGTGTGTGGGAGGGCGCAAATGTAAACGATTTACTTTTTGTCTATGTGAATAGTAAAGTTTATCTTTTTTAAATCGATGCAATATTAAAAAATTACTTTAGGAAAATCTATAATTAATTTTTTTAGTATTTAAAGCACAAGGGTTCTACTTACCTTAAGCAATATATTTCATAACATCTTTAAAAAATAGGCACCAAAAAAACAAACTAATGAAAAAAAAGAATTGGGAGCACTTTTCTCAGAGTAAAAATCACTTGCTAAAAAGGTCAACTTTTAACTTAAGTATTTTAGCGGGTAATCACAAAATAATTGTAAAGAAGGTAGTTTATTATTCCTTGGAATTTAGGTGATTTATTTGTTATGAAATAATCCTATAATTATTTTGTTGCCTCAAAATAAATTCCGAGACATCAGATCCCAAAAGTTAACAATAACTAATTAAGTAAAAATAACAACACGAAGTTATTGATATAAAAAATAAAACATATAATTTATTGTTAGAGCTGTCGATTAAAATAATTGAAAAATCGTTTTCAATTACTTCTCAGTAATTGAATTACTTTAATTCAATTACTTTCCGGAAAACGTAATTGTATTTGGATTATCAATTCATAGGACACTGTTATCGTGATTGATTGTCACGAATCCCAAGTAATTCAATTACTTAGAAAGTAATTCGATAACTTATAAAGTAATTGAATTTCTTAGAAATTAATTTAATTACCTAATAAACAATTGAATTACTACGAAAAACCCATTTACCTTTCCTTGTGGAAAAACTACCGAAATTTTGGCCAGCCAGAAAAAGCATCTTGAAACACGGCGGGCCGCTTTGAATCCGGCGAACACCGCCTGCGCGCCACCACTACTATAAAATCAGCAGACACAGAACATGTGGACGTGAATGTAGAGGTGATACCCACAAACGAAGACTGGCAAATTGCCTCAAAAATTATTGATGAGGACAAGGCTCGTTGGGCCATCACTGGCTTCTCCCCCTTCAAATCACCAGGACCGGACGGCGTATATCCAGCCCTACTTCAGTGGGGAATGGAGGTACTACTTCCGCACCTGGTAGGGATTTTCAGGTCATCACTGGCCCTAAGATACATCCCGAAGGCCTGGAGAGAAGTCAGAGTTGTCTTCATACCAAAACCAGGGAAGACTGACTACAGTATCCCTAAATCATTTAGACCAATCAGCCTTACAACATTTCCCATGAAAACCATGGAGCGGCTATGCGAAAGATATATCAGAGATGTATTGATTATCAATAAACCCTTACACCCAAACCAACATGCATACACTACAGGCAGATCAACGGAGACAGCACTATACGCAGTCTCAAATAAAATCGAAAGATCAGTGGACTAGTCCGCCTTAGGTGTATTCGTAGACATAGAGGGGGCGTTTGATAAAACGACCTTTACCAAAATATCAGACGCACTTGCTGACCATACCCCATCAACAGTAAATGGATGGATAATGAATATGCTCTCTAAACGAGTAATAGAAATAAAGGCTGACGATGTTAAGGTCAGGAGCAAGGTAACAAAAGGCTGTCCGCAGGGAGGAGTACTCTCACCCTTACTATGGAACATGGTTCTAGACGGCCTCTTGCGACGCCTTAACAATGAAAACCTATACACGATAGCATACGCGGATGACGTGGTTAATTTGCTAACAGGCAAATTCCTGAATGAAATCTGCAATAGAATGCAACATGCCCTTAGAAAGTTGGAACAGTGGTGCGTTGAACACGCTCTATCTGTAAATCCCAAGAAAACAGAAATGGTTCTGTTTACAAAGAAAAAGAAACTAGGGAACCTCACAGCACCCGTTCTTTTCAATACAAAACTGAGCTTCTCAACAGAGGTCAAATACCTTGGCATTACCTTTGACAGTAAGCTAACGTGGAATTCTCACTTGGAGAACAGAATAAAGAAAGCATATATTGCTTTTGATCAATGCCGCAGAACCATAGGTAAGACTTGGGGATTATCTTCCAAAGTAGCCCATTGGATCTACACGGCCATAATAAGATCCATGGTAACTTACGGTTCCATAGTGTGGTGGTCCAAAACAGAACAGATCACGGCAAAACCTAAGCTAGATCAAATTCAAAGAACAGCATGTTTAAACATCACAGGTGCTATAAGGACTACACCGACTAGAGCTATGGAGGTGATATTGAATCTCACGCCCCTTGATATATTTGTAAGGGAAGCGGCTTTGATGACTCTAACACGCCTTCGCATGGTCGGTCTAGACACTAATGTAGGCACTGGCTCAACTGGACGACGCTTGTGGAGAGATGTTACAGGGGAACTTCCAATTCTACAGGCAAGAGCGGACTCAGTTGCAGCAAGGTTCGTTTTCAATAAACCCTACACAATTCACATAAGAGGAACAATACCAATAAAAGGAGAGTCTAAAGGATCCATTAGCCTGTACACTGACGGCTCTAAGACCAAGGTGGGCACAGGCTGTGGCATATACTCACCAACCATAAACCTGAAAATCGGATGGACAATGGGCGCCGAACCCAGCGTGCTTCAATCCGAACTGATAGCCATAACCATAGCGGCTTACGAAATTAAAAGCCGCAACATCGCCAATCATACGATCTGTATTTATACAGACAGTAGGCAAGCATTACTAGCCCTGAAAAGACCACGAATTACTTCGGGACTAGTACTAGAATGTCATCAAGCCCTGACTAACATCTCTCTAAATAATGTGGTCAACCTAGCCTGGATCAAGGGACATGACATATCTAAAGGTAATCATACCGCTGACTCGCTGGCCAGGGCGGCTGCGGGATGGAAACTAGTTGGTCCCCTCCCCACCACTGGACTGACAACAGCAGCGATTAAAGACATCATTTAAGAATACTCCCATCGACTGTTTAAAGGGAAATGGGATGATGCTACAAACTGCAATTATGCAAAAATAATGCTGAACTATCCAGACAAGTCAATAGCGAAAAAAACCTTATGATGTACAGAAGGAACCTCCGAACACGAGGACACCTATTTAAAATGGGTCTAACGAACACAGGATTATGTAGAGGCTGTGAACAAGAAGATGAGACCGCGGAACACATTCTTTGCGATTGTCCCGCCCTCACATTCGAACGGAACTCCATGCTGGGCACGAATTGGCCATTACTGGCCGAAATTAGGGAGATTCCACATAAAGACGTCGTCAACTATTTTAAATCAATAGGTTGGACGACGCAGTGAATCTCCCGCCTGTACAAGAGGAAGCACAAAGGACCTACTGAGGTCTAGGTGCAGTGGTATATTACCACCCTCTGAACATTCAGATCAGAGACCGCCTGCGCGCCGATTTAGTATTTTCGATTGATGCTTTCCGTCACCGTTATTATACTTTTTTTTGTGAAAAAATCTGTTGATGTTTAAGGTAGGATAAAATGAAATTTTTATTTTAGAGTCATTTAATGTTGAACTTGTTGAGAAAGTAGTTTGAATAATGTGACGTGCGCGTATGATGCATATTAGTATAAATATTTTATTTGTTTAGTGTATTATGTTTAATATATGTGGTAATTTAAATAGAGTAATTATTAAATATTCAATTACTTTTAGTTTTAATTGATAATTAAATTAATTTTTAAAAGTAATTGCGACAGCTCTGTTTATTGTACCTAAATTTGAAAAATACCAATAATTTTTTAATCCTTATTGGACAAAACTAGTGATAACTACAATAATTGTCTTTGACAAAACCTAGAAACCTTCTTGAATAGCAGAAGCAACCGCTGGATGATACACCTGCTGGGTATAGTCGAAATATACTTCTTATTATTTATAAAGTAGAAGGCCAATGCGAAAATTGTAACATTGTATCATTGATAGTAGCCCAATTCTCTTTAAAAGTGTCGCAAATGGGACAACCTGTACATTTTAAGGAACTAACGGGTGAATGCGCAGTGCTATTTTCACTTATAATATCCCTAGTGCATAAATTATTACCGGAAATTTTTTTGAGGTCACGAATATTTTGAAAATTACCCGAGTCGCGAAGCGACGAGGGTAATTTTCTTAAAATATTCGTGACCGAAGAAAAATTTCCGGTAAGTAATTTAAGCTCGTGGGATATTCGGTAAGAAAATTTTGAACCCAGTATAAATTTCGAAAATGTTGGATATTTTTATTACAAATGACAAAAAGTCAAACTAACATAGTGAGGCCATGAATGACAAACAATTGAGTGTCAATACGGCAATACGGCACTACTGTCAGTGGTTATTACTTGTCATCGTGTTCGTGCAATCAAGTGCAAATTCTGATTTATTCATAAATAAAAAGTGTTTTTTAAAATGTCCCGTTTTGGAAAGGAAAGTCAAGACATTATTAGGGAAGAAGTTCAACACTTAATTCCCGATAATACGAAAAAATCGAAACTGAGTGTTTGGAAACAGTTTTTGGAATTTTGCAAAGAAAAGTCCTATAATATTGATGATGAAAATATTTCTACTGAACAGCTAGCCCATGTCTTAGAAGATTACGCCTTTAATATGAAGAAACAAAATGCCGACGATTATAAAGAAAGTGTTGTAAAAGTTATGTTTAATTCCACGGCTAAGCAATTGCAAGAAATGTTTTTTAATAAATATAATAGAAAGTTTGACCCGTTTTCTGATGTTGAGTTTGTAGCAACCAGAGCAGCACGGGATGCCAAAAGACGACAACTTCAAAAGGATCCTTAAAAGGAAATTAAGTGTTTCGGCATTGAGCAGTGAAGAATATGAGAAAATTCTTCAAATATGGGATGAGGATTGTCCTGATGGTCTTCAACGAAAGTTTTTTTGTTGCATCGCACGAATTAGCCTGGAGAGGTGGGGAAGGATGTTCAGCTTGTGTTACATATTTTTTAGAAGAAAATGACAATATGGGCAATTACACAGGACGAATAGAATAAATCCAGTTTTCTCAAAGACGACCCAGGGGTTCGAGAAAATTGGCTGATAGTAAGTGGATCATTACAAATACTGCTAACCCAAACATTTGCCCCGTTCGGTTATTCAAAAAATTAATCGAAAAAAAGAGGTAAATTCATAAAAATTAACAGATTGTTTTTAACTCCCAATGAAAACTTTAATAAGCCAAATTCAAAAAGTTGGTTCAAAAATTGCCCAATTGGAAAAAATACAATTTCTACTTGGTTTAAGTCTGCAGCAAGTCACATTGGTATTGACATTAAAAAAATTAAAGTTACAAATCATTCAGAAAGAGCTACTGCAGTTTCAAATTTAGCTAAAAAAGGAGTCGGTGAACAACAACTGATTAAGATTACAGGACATAGCAATAGTCAATCCATTAAACCCTACTTGCAGCTTGATAGTACACACCATCAGAATATAGTTGAAACGATGAGGAGCAGCACTTCAAGTAGCGTTTTAAAGAAAATTCTGACCATCAAAGTAATGTTTATAATAATTGTACGTTTAACATTACTAACAATTATGAAGCTAAACATAATTAGATTACATATTAGAAAATTAAAGTAGTACATAGGTATAATATCTAAATAGTGAAATATAAAATATATATTAAAATGTTTCTTGTTTTGGTTTAACATTGTTATAATTTCAGTTTTTTTAGTGAAATAAAATGTTATTTTCTAACTTTAGTTCTAGAAAACTTTCATAAATAATTTAAAAACATCTTATAATTTGGTTTTTTATTAACATCAGACTACTAATGTTAGTGGAATATCATTTACTTTTGATAATAATTATTATTTTTAAGTAGGTAGGTACTTCAAAGTGTTACCTATGCTTAATAAAACATTTTTTTTATTGAAATAAACTGTAAATTTCCAACTTTAGTTACATAGAACCTTTATAAATAACTTAAAGACATCTCATATTTCCATCTTTTATCAACTTTAATCTACTAATATTAGTGGAACATCATTTACTTTTGATAATTATGACTCTTAAATACCCTACTTCAAGATTTTATGCTCAACAAAATGAAGCTTTTTTTTTAGTAAATTAAAATGCAAATTCCTAACTTTAGTTACATATAACCTTTATAAATAACTTAAAGACATCTTATATTTCCATCTTTTATCAACTTTAATCTACTAATATTAGTGGAACATCATTTACTTTTGAAGCTTTTTTCTTAGTAAAATAAAATGCAAATTTCTAACTTTAGTTGCATAGAATCTTTATAAATAATTTAAAGGCATCTTATATTTCCATCTTTTATTAACTTTTAATCTACTAATATTAGTGGAACATCAGTTACTTTTGATTATTAGTCTGAAGTAAGCCCCAGAGTTTATTAATATTAATAGACTCTGGTAAGCCCTATCCAAGGGTAATAAACCTAACAAGGAGTGCTCGATCCCATTTAAGCCCATATAAACCAATTTAAATGTCAATTCGGTATTTGTGACGTAATCTGTTTGCCTTTTGTTTTGTTTACAAGTAATATAAAGTTTAATTTTTTAAAATATTATACATTACAGTTCTAATAGTAAGTACATATCCAAAATAGTTTTTAAAAGTAGAATATTTAACAAAAATTAATAAAATAAATCTGCCTTCTGGGCAGAATGGGCAAACGGTGACGTCCAAACATAACCTATATCTGCGGACAAATAGTAAAAATCGAGCACTCCTTGTTAAGTTTACTACCCTTGAGCCCTATCTATGTCTTGTTTCGCTGATGCGTTAAAAACGTCTAGGCGGCCATGAAATGTAAAAAGAACGTAGTAATGGCCAGGTCTAAGATCATTCTACTCCCTTATTCCATTTCTCTGAGTAATGGCCGCTAGACTTACAAAATGTCAACTAAAATAGATTATTAGGTACTATCTAATTATTAAAAAACTGAATCGACAACAGAAAAAGTATACCTAGTGTATAGTATAAAAATGGCTTTAGACTTAACAAAATACGGATTGTGTAGTTTGTGCAAAGAATATTCAGACATTAAAAAATACCATCGTCAGCTTCCCTATTTATCAAAATGCATTGAAGATCTTAACTACGAAGAAACCACGGATGAAAAACTGTTTACAAGAATCCAAGAATATCTAGTAAAATCTTCAAGTAAATTTAATAAAATATCTAAATTCAAATTAAATAAACTTGTGTCTAAATATTTTATATATTTTACTAAACATAGACATTTACAATATTCCGAGCAAATTTCAGTTTTAAGTCCTATTTATTCTCCATTAAAACGAGAAAACTTTTTGTTAGAATTTGAACATCACTTAAATTTAGTTACAAACATTTGTTATTAAATTTCTTATTTAGTATTAATGTAATAAATAATTTTTTAAACATTTGACAAATCAAATTTGCATAAATTTTTATATTTATAAGCAAAAAATATTCCCATTAATATGCTTTTTTAAGTAAAAAAATGGTAATAATTCTACATAAATAAGGCACTGTAATTCCCGCGTCATTATTTTGATTATTTTGACGTTCCAGTGTAATTTCGCCGGAAGTGCTAGTGGATGAATATTTCCGGAAATGTTTGTCGTTGCCATGGAGATGATTGTAAATAAAAGCTTCTGATTGGTTGGAAAGAGTAGGTTCAAAATTTTCATTACAACTTACACCAATAGGCAACATTAAGCTACGTTTCCACCGGAGGAACAGATAGCAACATTTAGCAACATTTTTGTTGCCTTGTGTTTCTTCTTGTTTGTGAATTTAGGAGCTTGAAGGCAACAAATGTAAACTTTTTGTTTCCACTGACAGAACTTTTAATGTTTCTGGTAACTAAGGGAGAGCAACTTTTTTAGTTAGTGTTTCCACCGCGGTTGATAAACATGTCTCAAGATGATGAAATAGCAACAGCAGCGTCAGCCTATATAGTGTTGTCGGCAAAAAAGAAAAAAAAGCACAAATATTGGGTGAAACCACGTCTCCGTGATAGAAGTGAATATGGTGGCATGCTAGGTGCATGCCACCATAATTCACTTGCATTCAATGCATTAAAAAAGTTGCAGTATCTGTTTCCACTCAGAAAACAATATGTTTCTGTTGCCTGTTGTTGCCGAATTTCTTTTGAAGTTTACCGCTAAAACTGAAGGTAACACTTGCATATACGGTTTTCTCCTATTTTTGAATTTTTTGGCAAAATTTTTATATAGTCATATTCTAGGGTCCTCAGGGATTGCAAATATACTGGCGGAGAAGAGAAATTATGCGTTTATTTTTTTTTAATTAAACAAGCTTACGGGACCTTGGAGTAAATAGGGGTGCTGGGCGGGGTAAAAACGTATAGATTAATAATTATTTACTAAAACATGACACACACACACAAAAATCCATTGACAAAATATGCAGAAAATCTGGAAAAACAACTTTTAAGTTAAATAAAAAAATATATATAGGTTAGAAATCTAATATCCAATTGATTATAAATTCTTTCTACTGTCAAATTTAAAATAAGTATCAACAGTGTTGCCGGATTTAATAATTTTAGGCACTGTTGTGTTTAAATTTTTTGATATTTCTTTTATGTCTGAACTTTAATTGGGAAAAATAAAAAGGTGCTAACCACAACTAACCAAAACTAACCATGACCGACTAAGGGCTTTTAATTTTGTCTAAAAGCAGGTCGGCCATGGTTAATTCTGGTTGGTTAAAACAGGAGCAGCCTTTTTAAATACGTCCCCGCATTTTCACGTCTGAAATATAATTGGGGAAAATAAAAAGCTGCTTTGCTAACCAGAACTAACCATGACCGACTAGAACTTAGGGTTTCTGAATTTGTCTGAAATGCTAACCAAAACTAACCGTGACTGACTAAGGGCGTTTGATTTTGTCTAAAAGGTCGATCATGGTTAATTCTGGTTAGTTAAAGCAGGAGCGGTCTTTTTTAATACGTCCCCGCATTTTCACGTCTGAAATATACTTGGGGAAAATAAAAAGCTGCTTTGCTAACCAGAACTAACCATGACCGACTAGAACTTGGGGCTATTAAATTTATCTGAAATGCTAACCACAACTAACCAAAACTAACCATGACCGATTGAGGGCGTTTGATTTTGTCTAAAAGGTCGATCATGGTTAATTCTGGTTAGTTAAAGCAGGAGCGGTCTTTTTTAATACGTCCCCGCCTTTTCACGTCTGAAATATAATTGGGGAAAATAATAGTGAAAATAAAAAGCTGCTTTGCTAACCAGAACTAACCATGACCGACTAGAACTTAGGGTTTCTGAATTTGTCTGAAATGCTAACCAAAACTAACCGTGACTGACTAAGGGCGTTTGATTTTGTCTAAAAGGTCGATCATGGTTAATTCTGGTTAGTTAAAGCAGGAGCGGTCTTTTTTAATACGTCCCCGCATTTTCACGTCTGAAATATACTTGGGGAAAATAAAAAGCTGCTTTGCTAACCAGAACTAACCATGACCGACTAGAACTTGGGGCTATTAAATTTATCTGAAATGCTAACCAAAACTAACCATGACCGATTGAGGGCGTTTGATTTTGTCTAAAAGGTCGATCATGGTTAATTCTGGTTAGTTAAAGCAGGAGCGGTCTTTTTTAATACGTCCCCGCCTTTTCACGTCTGAAATATAATTGGGGAAAATAATAGTGAAAATAAAAAGCTGCTTTGCTAACCAGAACTAACCATGACCGACTAGAACTTTTAAATTTGTCTGAAATTCGGGGACGTATTAAAAAAGACCGCGCATGCTTATATGCTGGAATATCTTTCTCTAGATAGTCTCTCCTGTTAAAGCGGCTTTTTATTTTCCCCAATTATATTTCAGACGTGAAAATTTGGGGACGTATTAAAACAGACCTCAATTTGGCAACAATGCACGGTGACGTTTCTTGTCATAAAGGGGAGTTTTCGCATTATATGGAGAAAATTAATGGTAATTTTAAATCTTAAAATCAAAATAAAAAATATTAAAACACATAATTTCTCTTCTCCGCCAGTATATTTGCAATCCCTGAGGACCCTAGAATATGACTATATAAAAATTTTGCCAAATAATCCAAAAATAGAAGAAAACCGTATATGCAAGTTTTACCAAACTGAAAACCAGCAACCACCCAGCAACAATCGTAAACATGCAACAGTTGTTGCCGAAACAAGAAGGAACACTTAGGAACTTTGACGAACTTTGGGAAACATTTTTGAGCAACAAGCAACAGAAACACAAAAGTTCCTTCATGTTCCTCCGGTGGAAACGTAGCTTTATGTACCTAAAAGAATGGGAACTTAAAACTTAGAGCTTATACCTGCTATAGGCAGTCTTGCCGCTTGGTAGGAGGAACAAGCATGCGAGAGAGAAAGAAGAATCACTATATAACCTTGCTTTCTCATGCCAACGTGCTAAATGGTATGATAAGAGGCACTCAATCAGCAGACAGCGCAAATAATATACCCCTCCCGCCGACCAATCAGCACGTTGAAGAGAAAGGTTATACCAGCGTTTCTCAACCTTTTTTTAACCGCGGAGCGGTAAAGTTTCTCCGCGGACCGCTGGTGCGGTTAAGAATAGCTGGGTCCTTTTGTGATTCTTTTTTCTCATTTTCTCGCTTGTTCGCATTGACCATCCAATAACATTTGGTAAATTGCGACAATGTAATCTATTGTGGTCAACACAGGGCCATTTTTGAAAAATTTCAGTCACGCTCACAATCCGCTGACGCTCGGGGTTAGTTCAAATTTTTGCGAAATCTTTTGTTTACTTTCGGTATTTTCAGGGGTGGATTTACGCAAAGGCTAAGTGGGCTGAAGCCTAGGGCGGCAAATATTATGGGGGGCAAATTTATGATTAATTTCAAAAAAGGTAATCGTAAATTATTAAAAACAAAAAAATATTATTTAACGAATAGATAAAATAATTCCGGCCAAATTTACTTAGCCTAGGCTTCTATTGACATAAAACACTTAACGAATCCGGCCTAACCTACACAGAGATATTGTTGTTAATTAAATTTTTATACGAATTACTAGTGCAGTTTACATTATTTTAATGCGAAATTTTTCTTTCTGATATCCAAAAAATATGGACATATTAGGGCGGCAAAAATATATTAGCCTATGGGCGGCAGAAAGTTAACTCCGGCCCTGGGTATTTTATTCATGGTGGTGACGTCACAGCCGCTCCTTGCTTCTCCTAAATTTTCCAACGTACGTTAAATTGAACTAAGCCATTCTGTGTAGTTTATAGTTGTTGCCCTCTACCTTCCATAATAATATTACCCGGCCTTAGCTTAGAGGTGACCTAGCCGCTCGGCAGTGCGAACAAGCATGCGCAGCAGGCTTCAACGTTCTGATTGGTAGGGAGGAGTACATACCCCGTTCTGCGTGCTGATTGAGGAGCGGGGTACAGAACGCAAAACAATTAGGCACGTTAAGCGAGAGAAAATGGTTATGGACTTATAAGACCTATTCTTCTTTCTTTATGTCAGAGAGGTAGTCTTGCTGCTTGGATATTATCTTACTGCTTGGTTGTGCGCACAAACCGCCATATGCATGCGAGAGAGAAAGTCTTCCATATTTCTCCTGCTTCACGTGCTGATCGGTTGACGGGACGAAACGGAGGTGGGTCCAATCTCTTTAATTTAAATCATCACTTTGCCTCTTTTGCGTAAACTCAAATAAGCTTAGAAGAGTCGCACAAATAAGCAACAAGGCTAAAATTATCTTAGCCACCCTATAATGATATTTCCATAAAACAAAAATTTCAAATAAATTCCTTGTGAAAATGCCGTACTGGGACTCTAAAAGCGTTTTTTTCTGCTAATAAATCACTAACTATAGTTTAAAGTTAAACACTTTGAACGAGTTCAGGATCAATGCTTGCTCCCGTCCCACAATCGGAAAAGTAGTTTGTTCGTTGGTAGGCATTGCCAATTAAAAACCCGATTTTACTGGATACTCCTCTGTTTATGGCGCTGCTGCACGGCAGTTTGCCAGATCCCGATTTTCTTCCTGTCAAAAACATACCTAACCTAACTTTTTTAAATAAAAATAAAGTTTTCACCAGAGTTTATTAAATATCAAAGAGTACAGTTTATGTCTACAAAGTTAATCAGATATAGGTTTCATCTGATCCAAAACCTTTAATCCAAATTCTTAATCAAAGTCGTTTATGTATGCCACAATAATTTAATCTTTAAAATAATCCCATTTTGATCCGATAAAATTTTGACATAAAACATATGATCTTTTTGGTAAGAAATGTCAAGTCACCCAAGTCACTTAACCTCCATTCCATTTGTGTTTAGTTTTATCACTCATTATTTACTTAATATTGCAAAACAAATCTGAAGAAAAAGCTCAAGATAAACAAAAAAAACCACAAAACACAAAAAATGAAAATTTCTAACCCCAAAAAACCAACCGCGTTAACTTAGGTACAAACTTCTGTCAGTTCTGGTCTGAATCCAAATCTGTTTACACCGTCGTGTACGCAGCACGATCCGCCCGACAAAAGTCCAATCCAGCAAAACAAGAGAATTGACTTATACGACTATATCGGATGGAAATCTCAACCCGAAACGTTTATACCGGCCATTTTGAGCAGATAACAGAATTTTTATCGGATGCAAGAGTAGACATAAACGTACTCAAAGACTCGGTTTTCACAACTTGAACTTGTTTTAAGCTTATTAAACATTTAAAACATATTGTATGGGTATTTTTTAATTACTGTAATGACACATCCAAAAACACCAGATACCGAACATTGGTATCTTGATCAAAATCCGTTTGATGGTTTTAAAATAGAAGACAATTCGATTTTAAACAGTTTAGAAGGCAGACACCCTTGTCCCAAATGTGGAAAATCAAGGAAATTTTTTTGTTACACTTGCTATATACCCATTGATCCCTTGAAAGGAAAGTTGCCAAGTGTAAAGGTTTGTATTAGCAACTATTACGAATAATTAAATATTAAAATGAAATACTTATTATTGTAGCTTCCACTAAAAATTGATATTATAAAACACAAGCGTGAAATAGATGGAAAAAGTACAGCTAGTCATGCCGCCCTTTTAGCAAACGAAGAGGTTAAAGTCTACACATATCCTGACATTCCAGATTACAGCAAGGAAGCTGTGGTTCTAATTTTTCCAGGGCAAAATGCTATAAGTGTTAGCCAATTAATTAATGGACAAGATCTAGAAACTCTTCTTGAATACCAGAAGCAACCGTTGGATGATATACCTGCTGGTTATAATCGTAGTACACTTATGAAGAGTATACCTAAAACAAGACAAGAAAATGGGTTTTGTTATAGCAAGAAGCAAATTCCAATAACAAAAGCAGTATTTATAGATAGTACTTGGCATCAGTGTAAAAGTATATACAAAGATGAACGTATTAGAGTATTACCTTGTGTAGTAATACAAAATCGTATCTCACAGTTTTGGAGGCACCAAAAAGGCAGTCCTCGATGGTACTTAGCAACAGTAGAAGCCATACATCAGTTTGTATTAGAAATTCATTTACATTGTTGGGGTTTAAACCCAGAATATAAAGGCATTAAAAACTGCTTTACTGAAAAAAGTTTAAAAGAAATTGAAAGTTTGTACAGTACTGATATTAGGGCATATTATGGACAGTATGATAATTTACTCTATTTTTTTAAACACATGTATGATGTTATTCATATGTATTATGATCATGAAGATCTCTATGCCTATAAAAGGAGGCTTATGTAAGATAATAAAGATTTTTTTTAACATTGGTACTTATTTGTATTAATGGTTATGGTGTATTGGTGATGATCAGCTGAATTTTTGAAAAATCCATATTTAAGATATTCCCCATACTGTTGTCTTTTTTTGGTTACTATGTGGTTTCGTCTTCACAGATATGTAAGAAAAAAATATTTACCTTAAACTATTTGGGACAGATCCACTTGTGGGGAGTGCTTCCATGTAGTAAGGCGCTAGAAATTCAAGGGTGGGGGACAGCTGCCATGCTAAGATTGGCTTCAAGCTGTTAAAAATTTTTAAGAATTATGGAAAACTTTGTTTTATTAGTTTCTGCTTATTCATTTTCCTTCCTTTTTTAAGAAAAAAACCTGTATTGTTTTACTATTCTTTTTGTTTTGCTGATTCTTTATAAACAATTTTCTTAATAAAATTTAATCAAATGCCTTTTATTTAGAAGCCCTGAAAACAGAATGCTACTGTTGTCAGTCTTCCTGAGAAAATATTTCCGACATACATTTACGGCGTTCAGTTAAGTTTGATGTGTAATAGCACAGTATATGAATATGTCAAAAAGTAAGCGAGCAACAAAGGCACCTACTGACAAAACAATATCTTTGTGGTTAATACATAGTCAATAGCTGCTTTCCTTGTTAGGAAGAAACTCGAGTGGTGCTAATTGGAAACTGCTTTGCACACAAAATTTTTGTGTAGCTTGTTTAATATTAATATTGCAAAATTAAACTCGACTTTTGAAATCATCTTGATAAAGCTCCATATGATAGGATCTTATTTCGGTACAGTTCGAAGTTGATTTGGAGTAGTTATATAATGACGCGAGGGTCTGTTTACTCACCTGGAAATTTTGTTCAATATAAAATACTTCTAATTCTGTTTCCGCATTTACTGTGCAATTTTAATAACTATTTACCTTCTAGAATATTTACCATTACAACTGAAATCAAATATTTTTAGTTATATATATAGTTAGTTCATGTCAAATGAAAACCGATAAGGTAACATTTCAATTTAAAATATATGCGGTTTTTTTGGCACATTTATAAGCTTTTTTTCCCCATAACTACCGCAATCCATACAATGTGGTGAGCTGAGTCTAGACATAACATAACCATTAAGAAATATCGTGAAAAGTATTTTAAGTAGGTATAGATCGTAATCAGCAAAAATAAAAGGATCTTTGATCACAAATAAAAAAAATATACTGGATGTGCCATTTAGAAGAAAATATTCTAATCAAGGTTGAAAAATTGCCTATCATGGGAAACTATTTTTAAATAATGGGTATGTTTTGTTGGGATTTCCTCCAGTCTAAGGCTTTTACCTTCTTGATAATATAATTGTCAAACATGTCAGTGAATGGTTCTGATCTGGAAATACACTATAACGACCAGTGGTAGTAAATCACTGTCTGGATAAAATTCTTTTACCGTTTCTAAAGCAAGTTTTTTTCTATTTAATGTTTGTTTTTGCTGCATTTTGTTGGGTCAAGAAGAAATGCAAGCAAATGGTGTGCGGTGATACAGTGCCTTTTAAATGTTGACATCTGTTTTAAGTTAAAATTAATTTCGTTAAAATGGGTTTCTAATATTTTAAATTGTTCTACAACATGGGAAATACTAATCTATTTTAATAGATATGGGTTTAAGAATTTTAAGGTAACCTTCAGCTAATTTTTGCCAGATAAATGTTTAAGATTTTTTCCCTTATGGAACTTTTAATTTCGTTTTGTTCACTTGGAATTTTTGCCTCGTTGAAGTCAAAATTTAATGAGTTACTTCTGGTTATACACTCTGTTAAACCAACAGTGATATTAATTTCCGAAACTTGGTTATCTTCTTCAATACCAGACAACTTAGTGAGTATCCCAGAATTTAACCTTTTTAGAAGTGACAGGGCTTCAGGTAGAGGAGGTGGGACCTGTATTTATGTAAAAAAAGATGTAGAAGGCATGCCAACTATAGTAAAAAATTAATAACAAGATAAATCTAGACCCAATCGAATCAACATGGCTGGAGGTACAAGTAAGAGATTTACACCTAAATATTGCATGTATTTATCGACCCCCAAATTTGAGAAGCGAACATGATGAACCACTATTGAACACAATAACACAGATCAGTTCAAACTTGGAAAATCTTTTTATTTTTGGTGACTTTAATTATCCTGGATTAAATTGGAAAAAACCCTCTTACTCAGAGAATAAATCTGCTGGAGATGTTTTCATCAACAAGCTTAATTCAACATATCCAACAACCTACTAGATTTCGCAACAATAACAGACCATCTACACTTGACCTGGTGTTTACCTCCGATGCTGACCTTGTTTCTGAAATATCTTTTGAGCCACCCATAGGTCTTAGTGACCACCTGGTTATCATAGCCACATCCCAATTGTTCTGTAATACAACAGATTCAAAATCAATAGTGAAGAAAAATTTCAAAAACGCCAAATATGATGATATTAACCGGCACTTGCAAAATGTACTGTGGTCTTCTGCTGAAGTAAATCAATTATGGAAGCAATTCTCAAGGGAAGTTGGCAAATGTGTCGATTCATTTATTCCTGAATACAAAGCGAAAACTTTAAGAAGTAAACCGTGGATTACTACTGAACTTCAGAAACAAATAAACAGGAAAAGAAAATGCTGGCATATTTACAAGAGATCCAATGGCAGTGATGATTATAAAATTTATAGAAACACCTGTAATACTGTCTCATATCAAATCCGAAAGGCCAAAGAAAATTATGAACGTAATCTTATAGAAAGTAAAAGCACCAAACGATTTTACAAGTATATCAAAAGCATATTAAGCTCGAAAGTCTCTACTCCCATACTTAGAAACAGGAACAACACCTTAACAGCAATCCCTACAGAAGTAGCAAATTTGTTTGCAGATTATTTTGAGAGCACATATACGCCGGAACCCACAAATGGCTTTCCTGTCTTAGAACCGTTAGACCAAGTTCAAAATTCACTAACATCCATAACCATCAACAAAGAAAAGATCATTACAGCAATAAACAACCTAAAGACAGATTGTAGTCCTGGGCCTGACAACATACATCCTCTGTTTCTGAAAAATGTGTCTTCCATCGTGGATGTGTTACAAAAGCTTATGCAAACGTCTCTGAATGAGGGAAGAATTCCCCAAGAATGGAAAGAGTCCTTAGTGATTCCTATTTATAAAAAAGGCGATAAATGCGAAGCAAAGAATTATAGGCAAGTAAGTCTTACATCCATTTCATGCAAGTTAATGGAAAAACTAGTTGCTGATGAATTAACCACCTTTTTATTAAACAATGGCGTTTTAACTGACAACCAACATGGGTTTTTACCAGGTAGATCAACGGTATCTAATCTGTTAAAATGTGTTAACGATTGGACAAAACTGCAAGATCAAAGCCAGCCAGTTGACATTATTTATTTAGATTTTAGTCGAGCTTTCGATCAAGTACCTCACAAAAGGCTGCTTCAAAAATTGGAACATTTTGGTATAAGGGGAAATTTTCTTAATTGGATCCAGGACTTTTTATCAGACAGGACATGTCGTGTCAGAATAAATGGCGAACTTTCCCGTCCATACGGAGTTCCTAGCGGAGTGCCACAGGGTTCTGTTCTGGGACCAATCCTGTTCAATGTTTTTATTTGTGATCTTGCAAAAGGAATAACATCTCCTCTCTCCATGTATGCTTATGACTCCAAGTTGTATAATAACCCAATAACAAACTACAATGTACTAGTAAATGACTTAAAGACAATAAAAGAATGGTGTTCTACATGGTCTTTGCAACTCAATAAAGAAGTGTTCAGTATTGCATATAGGCTCTAACAATCCTTGTTTAGAGTACACTCTTGGAGAAGTCACCTTAAAAACAGTATCCACTCAAGAAGATTTAGGGATTCTGATCTCTAATGATCTTAAATGGGAGCTTCATATAGGAAAGATAGTTAAAAAAGCCAACACTATTTCATACATGGTACAGAGGGCATTTAAGAACATTTCGCCAGAATTTTTAGAAAGAATTTATAAGACATATATACGCCTAATACTTGATTACGGAGCCTCAGTATGGAACCCATATTTCGTTAAAGATATACATGCCTTGGAACAAACCCAACGAAGAATCACCAAAATGTGTCCAATTATCCGTAATTTATCTTATGAGGATAGAATGAAAGTTTTAAACTTAACAACTTTGTCAGAGCGTCGAACTCGAGGAGACCTTATAGAGACCTTTAAAATATTGCATGGGCATTATTCTGTTAGCTTAAACTTTTTCCAGTTAAACAGAAACGACAGATTAAGAGGGCATACATACAAGTTAAAACAAGAGCGATTTTATAAGCTCTGTCGTCAACACTTTCTATCAAATAGAATAGTCAGGAAGTGGAACAATTTACCGAACAGTTGTGTTTGTGCGGAGACAGTGAACGCATTTAAAAACATGTATGACAGTCTCAATTAGAATACAAGTTTGAACGGCTATAGCCGCCTAACTTAATCCACTAATAATAATAATAATTTTTGGGACTGACTGAATTTTCATTTTGTCGACAAGACCTTGCATTTTAACTTTACATTTGTCTATAGGGCTCTACTACCAGTTTTTTCTTTAGGTTTATTGGATTTTTCTATATAATGTTGCCAAATAGAACTCTTTTCCACCTCTATGGAGGGTTGAAATCTTAACAGATTTTGGTCCACAAAAAAAAAAGACACTCATCATGTTCGGCCGCAAAATAGAAAATAATAAGGGTTCGCGCGTCGCGTGTTCATTATATCTATAGTGACTTCTTGTTTTGCCAGGAAATTAGCAAAATAGCGCTGTCCTAATTTTGGACCGAATTAATTAAAATGTAATTCAATTGATTTTTTTTCCATTTTTGGACTCATTTTCTAATAATTGGACAAAAATTTATTTTTTCACGATTTTCATTATTGCCGCCAAAAAAAACCTCTAACCATTGTTTCTTATGCTGTAAGATAGTTCTGTACAAAGTTATAGACAACTCGGGGGGGGGGGATCAGAAGTTTGGCCAGAAATGCAAGCAAATAGTGTGTGGTGATATACTGTTCATATCGCCTTTATTTTGACATCTGTTTTAAGTTAAAATCAATTTCATCAAAATGGGTTTCTAATATTTTAAATGTTTCTACAACATGGGAAATACTTAGTCTATCTATTGCAATAGACATGGGTTTAAGAATTTTTAGGTAATCTTTGGCTGATCTTTTTAGATGAATTTTTGATATTGTTTCCTGTATAAAACTTTAAGTTATGTTTTTGTTCCCTTGGAGTTTTTTGGGATTAACTGAACTTTCATTTTGTCAAAAAGACCTTGCGTTTGCGAAAAATAATCTTTCGATAAGTCCCATTCTCTTATCGATCTATAAACAATAAAAACAATGGCTTGCTTTCTTGGATAAAGATCTGTCTTTTTACTTACACCCAAGTGATTAGAGAGAATTCAGTCAAAAGTAAACGAAGAATAATCGTTTACGTCCAGATTGCAACACGCATTATTCAAACACGGATTTACTCTGGTAAAAACACTAATAGTATAATCCAAGATATAATTTTTGGTAAGGTATACTAACTCTTTAGTTTTCTTTGGCTGTGTCGAATTTCAAGTTAAAATCAGCAATAATTATTCGTTTTAAAAATACATAATATTTATTATATGATCAAAAATATTCCAATCACTAGGGGGATAGTGAAGAACTGTTACCACAAGTAAATTATGTCTTTTAGACTCCCCAGTGCAAAGCAAAAATCGACACGAGTAAAAAAATCCTGGATCTGATAACATGGATTAAACATTTTCTGTCTAATAAAGCTACCTTCATGAATAGGTTTATCAAAATAAAATTTACCATAGAAAAATCTCCAAATACATCCTAGTCTCTTATTTATTTTCTTTATTCGGTGCTCACTGAATAAAATAATATTAAACTTATTTTAAATATTCGGCTCGTTTTCAATAAACTTTATTTCTTAAACAGCATATTAACACCAAAATTAAATTTCCTATTTGGAATTTGTATATTAATATTACTCGGTCTTAATATTGTGTAGCATGATATCAACATGTTTAAAAGATCACAATTTAGTAAATGACGCTGGTTGACCGGTCCACTCTCAACCAGATTTATACCCGGTACAAAAATAGGTTTTTATTTAAAGCACTATTAGAATGCAATGCGCATATTTTTTGGTCGCTCTTGAAAAGAATAAAACCGTCAAAATCCATAAAATCAGGAAAATATACTGAGAGAATCTAGCACAATAATTAGAGTTAAAATTTATATACTCTGCTGTTAATATCAGCTTTAAATTTAAATCAGAATTAAAACTAAACTTGTAACAAGTCACGTACCTAGCGATTAAATTTGTGTTTTAGATCCTAAATGCCAAATCACAAAAAGCAAGTGATCTGTCAAAGTCTAGCATTTAGTGATGATTGAAATAAAGATTAGTTGGGTAAAAGATTTGAAATCATAAAACTGTTTTACATAAACAAAAGAGTCCTGTCAAAGATATTATTATCATTATTATACAGGGTAATTTAAATTTGATCCTCACCATTAGAATCTCGAAAACTATGGAAAATACGGAGATGGTGAAATAGGGGCAAAGTTGCGCATTTATGAGACTAACAATGTGTGCCGTCTCGAAAGTTTTAAAACTCTAGGTATTTCCGAAGATATCCGATAATAACCACGAGACTCGGCCACCATCATCAACTTTATTTTTTCTTATGGGCGCCATACTAGATTTTTATATAGGTAAATAGTGCTCCTTAATCAATTTCAACAATATATAACAGGTTATATTTTAAAAGCTTATAACCTCATTTATTTCTAAACAAATAAATACCGTCTTAGTCGGTTTCAATTTAACCAGCCTCATATCACTTATGGTTTGCGAGATCCTAATGGTAATGGGCGAATTTTAATTACTAATTTAATTATATACTGTGATAGAATGACTTGTGTTTTGGCATTTCAGAAATTTATTGTTACTAAAGAGAAATAGAAAATTCTTTTTATAAAAACATCTTGAAAAAATAGACTTTTTAAAAACAAAGCTATAAATAGGGTGCCCTATTAAAAAAATGTTTATTTTATGTCATATTGCTTCTGCTTCAACTGAAATTATTTTCTTAAATATTTTTTTAGGATTCTATGAAATAAACAAACAAGATTACTTCTCATTTTTTTTCTTCAATATGAGGTTAGCCATACTGGATTTTTATATGAGCAAATAGTGCTCCTTACTCTGATTGCCCCGTTCAATCTCCATTGGATGACCTTATACCCATAAAAATACTTCCCACTTAAGAAACAGGTTTTGTGTGATTAAAGGTTGGGTGTTTAATTTTATTCAAACCTCATTATTATTTTACAACAAATATAATTACTGATGTTAAGGAAAATATTTACTATTTTCTGACTAAAAAGCTGATGTCATCTGAATGACTTGTGATTTATTTTAATGATTTCTGAACAAAACTAAATTTATAGCCATCAAATATATAACCATACTTTTATTACATAAAAATATCAAAAACATTGCAATTATATCTAGTGTTTGTAAGTTTACCAATTTCTTCTGTATAGTAATGAAATAAAAACAAATACATTTTTAAAATTTAAAATACTTGGTGTTTAGAGTAAAGTTAAAACACTTTTCTTTAAATGAATTATAAAATTAAAACTGTCAGTAAATTAAACACAACTTATGTTAACCCTTAAATATAAATATCTGTATAAATTTTAATTACACTTAACTTTACTATTTCACTTAAAACCTACAATATTTAGGACAGAATTTCTTACAGTTTACGCAAATCTAGAACAAAAACACTTCCATCAGAGGCGCTAGCACCTACTTTGTCACCTCTTGAATTCCAACAAACCTCAAAAATACCTCCAGTGCCTTTATAACTGTGAACTAGTTGTCCCGACTGAGTAGACCAAATATGAACACATTTATCAAAACTACCACTAGCTAAAAATTTCCCATCAGGACTAAACGCTACGGAATATACTGGCTCAGTATGTTTTGTGAGTGTATGTATGCATGCTCCTCTCTCTACGTCCCACAGTCTTACAGTAGAATCAAAACTTGCAGAAGCTAATATTAAGTTCATATTTGGATTTTGAGTGCCAGGTCCTGTTGGTGACCATTTAATGGTGTATATTTCCTTTGAGTGAGCTTGGAGATCATGAACACAGTTGTCTTGTTTCATTGACCAAATTTTAAGAGTCATGTCATCAGAGCAGGAGGCAAGAAGGTTTCCTTGAGGGTCCCATTTAATAGCATTAACCTCGTTCTACAAAAAAAAAAGTTTTAAGTTAGGTTATTTTAAAAGACTCAATAAAAAGCCCGACCAAGTACGTTTGGCAACGTGGCAACTTTCGTTAGACACTTCTTTGAAGGCTTACAATGCATTACTATATTTCTGAATAAAATTTTACTCATCATATTTTAAGAACCACAAATAAAATATATAATAATAAAATAAAAAATTTAAGTCCAGTATTTCAAGCGGCATGGGAGGGTCAAATCTGGATTGTCTTTCCATTTATAACTTTCATTTTTTTGTGGTTTATTTAATTTACAATAACTATTTGATGATAATAATACGAGTTACCTACAATCGATTATTGCAGACTTATCTCATTTTTTATTATGGCTTAATTGAACTGAAAATAGGTGTTTAGTTATTCAGTTACATATGTTAAATAATTAGAACTTTTATTAGTAATCAGTAACATCATTTCATTGTAAAATGTTGTTACAATTTATCGATTCTAGGTTCTATGTTTTAAGTTATGCGCCGAATTTGTTAAGAAAATTACTTTAAAATTAAATTAAAGTTTATGTTTTAATGACAAGGACTGAAACAGATATTTTGTTCTATTCTTTTAACAATGTTGTTGTTCGCTAAAAAGCAAGTAATATCTGTATACTTAAATTTGAATTACAAATAACTTTCCCTAGCATCCATATAATTTCAGGTTATTTTTGATATTTTATTCTTTTTAAATATCTACAAAGAAAGTTGTTTCTTAATGAAACAGCTAATTGTCGATTCTCTGTCTGTTACGCCGCACAGTGGTTCATACCCTACAAACAATGATAAGGATAATTTTCAACAACCAGCTATTAGTATTGGTAGAGAGTCACTAGGTTTACTTATTTATATTTATATTACTCTATTTTGGCTTTCACTATCTTATCAAGTTGATACTCTGATTTGAATAACCAAAGTATTTTAATGTATTTTTCTAGATAAAAATAGGTATACAGTTATCAATATAATTTTATTCTATGTGTTTAAAGAAATAAAAATACAATTTGGTAAAACTATGTTTTTAATTATCCTTCCGAACTTTATATTAACATTATCTTTGAAAGTCCATTGAAGTTCAAGGTAAAACAAAAATTAATATTAGTTCTATGCCCTTTCCTTTCATTTTGGATACATTTTCTCACCCTACTTCGTTCAACTCTTTTAAGTATACTTATTTAAGTTTAAAGTTTAACTCTCCTTTTAGAGCTATTTAATTAAAAGGATATTATACCCATACTAAAAAAATCTCACTAATTCATAGTAACATGTTAACAAGTTAGTTTTATCTTTATTAAAAAAAAATCTTTTGAGTGTTAATAATGGCTTTTTATTTAGTGGGATTTTAAACTTCATCAATAAATTGTCACAAAATTATTTGATACAGTCTTTTTACTACGTGTATAACTCTACTAAAAAAAATCTTGAAATTAATTATATTTAAACATATTATAAAGAAAAACTAATATTATTTGGATATAGCAACTCAAATTTGTGTTTAAAATTCCTAAAAAAATATTTTGTTGAACGTTTGGAAGTTTATATCGTAAATAAAATTTTATTTCATTTGGAAGACAATCAGTGAGCTTAGTTTCCGATGATTAAAAAAAGGCTGCATCCTATGTTGACAGATAGTCAGATTGAGATCAACAAATTATGTAAGAAATTTATTTCAACAAACATTTACGGGTATGATAATAGATTTGAAAAGGAATATCCATTAATAAGCGAACATATTTTACAGGTGATATTCTTTTAAATCCTACGATCTTACTTACTCTAACTGAAGTGGCTCAAGAAATTCGGGCTTAACAATTTTTTGCACAATTTATTTAATATCTTTTTAATAGGTGTTGACCCAATATTTTTTTTCTCAAAATATTTCATAACTTTCAAAAAAAAAACACAAGAAAAATCTTCTGTAAAATTTTTTTAACAAAAATCTAGTTGGAGGGGTTCTTTTTTCAATTCCTACTAATGTGTGATACTGCTAAAAAGTAAATAAGGAAAAAATTTTGAATGCTTTTACACCCTATCAGATAAAATAAAGTGTAAGTTAACATTTTGAATAAAAATTAGTTTAAAAAATTGTCTTCAATTTATTTTTCATGCAAGAAAAACCGAATGCGTCATTTTTAATCGAATTTGAACCACTGTACGCCGCTAATTAGGGAAGTCTAATCCACAAGTTCTTTAAAGAGTACGCTATTTTAAAACAATCAGGTTCATAATTTTATATGAACAAAATATTGGTGAACTGATGACAACGTTGCCAAAGACTGACCCAAAAATAAATATTTTAACACTTTTTAATACCTTAAAAAACAATTTTCTGCTTACGTTTTTATCAATAATATCGCAGCACAAACTGCTTTTATTTGCTTATAAACAAATAGTGGATTTATGGGTTTCTAACAACCTCTGCCCTTTTACTAATTCTAGTGCATTTAATTTTATGGTTTTACTAAGAAGTCAGTCAAATAATTACATTAATAATTTTAGGTTAGGTATAGAAGAATATTAAAATTTAGTGCACAAATATCGAATCCAAAAGATGTAGAACAAAATGCATAATTTTTTTCCCAGGCTTTGCTGCATGTCATGTATTAATAACTGGAAATCGTAATCTCGAATATAGCAAAAAATAATCATAACATGTTTCTTATGATTTTGAATGTCTTTTTTCATGCTTATTCTTTATTGGCAATCAATAAAAAAAACAAAAACAATCCAATAATAATTTTATTAATATTTCCACGAAAATAATTGAGAACACAAAACGAATAAGAACAATTTAACACTTTTTAACTGTTAACTGACAGCTTTTATGCCTGACAGGTCTATAAAGAATAATATTATTGGGATACTTTATATCAGACAAAGGATATTGTCTTTTTTTACATTTTTGTATATGTACATGCTTGATAGATAACTATTATAAAAATTTACTAAAACTAAATTGTTAAGCCCATATACACTATGCGGTTTATTTACCGTATCGGTAATTTTACAGAATCGCTGAAAACTGAATGTCATGTTCATACAGGACTGTTGTTTCTTATTTCATTAAATTAAGTTTATTTACTTACAAAATGGACGTAAACACTTATAATTTTATATTGAAATCATTGAAAAAGATGTAGATCTATTGATAGAAAATATGTAATTCCTATTATGAGTCAAAGATATCTATCATTGGGGCGTTTACCGGACTTAAAAACACGTCGTTATACTGCGCAAAACATCTTGAGATTAAACTGAGGTTCAAGCTCATTGTTTTTTCTTTTAAAAAAAATCTACCTTTCGGTTAACAACCTTTATTTTAAGCGATACCGGCGTATCGATTCCAAAATCTGTTTAAAAAAATTTTTACTGTAACTAGACGTTTATAAAATTCAAATTTTAAAAAAGAAAGTTAAACCACAGAAGTTAAGATATTATAATACCCAGTCTTAATGGTGCAATTAAGATGAGAAGTCACATCTGTCGGTATGAAAACTATTCTGTCTGAATACTTTAATGTCTGCCACTAGCGTCCGGTTCGGTTATATTCTCGAATCAGCCAATTAGTTTTTAGTGACAAGACCGAATGACAATAACGACCAAAACGACGAAATTGCCGTAAAAGTTTTCAGGATGTACAGTGTGAACATGCCCGTTTAAATATAAGCGCTATTGCAGAACCCGATAAAAAACCATTTCTGTGAATTAACCAAATGATGTATGAACGTGCCTTTATAGTTAAGATGCATTTTACTTAAAATAGCAAACAAAATTAGTTTATGTTAGGTTAATTAGGTTCTTATTATATTTAATTTTACATTCTATTTTCGTGTTTTCTTAATAATATTTCTTTAATTACTGTCAGTGCACTTTAAAGCTGGATAAACAAATTTGCTTAATTGTTTAACATAAAAAAAATGTAAACCATCCAATTAAATAGGTCTCTGACAACCAAATCACATCAAAAATACTAAATAAAGATGATGTGTTTAATGTATTGCTTGTAATTACTTACCGTATGTCCTTGAAAAGACTTAATTGGTCTATCCATGGACAATTTACAAACATGGATGCACTGATCTGTAGAACAAGAAGCAAAAGATGTGTTTGTTTGCCAATCAACATCCAGAGCAGGAGCCGAGTGAAAGCTAAATTGTTGAGTACACTGGCCACTTGCTGCATCCCAAATAATGGTTGTTTTGTCAACCTATAAAACATTAAAAAATTTATTTTTTTATATAAATGTTTATTCAAAAATATGACCGCTTACTTTTAAAATAGACTACTTTTAATCGCACACAAATGTGAAGTGCAGCCACTATCCAAATATCACATTCTTAAAAACATATTCATTTGAACGTCTGCCTCTTTTTTTTTAATACTTTGAAATACATTGCTTTGTTAAATGATCATATTTAAACCATCTATTGCATTGATGCTTTTGTCTTGCCTGTTTTTTGTTTGATTAAAATTGTTCCTAATTTTTTTTTCTTGCAAATGCTCCTTCTGTTTATTAATGACTATGGTTTGGTTTAAAGGTTTACTTTTCCTTAGTATTTTTATCCTTAGGTTTTATGTATTGGAGGTTTATAACTTGATTCAATAGCAATTTAAAAGTTTTTAAACGCACTTCGTAAAAATATATAATAATGACACTAAGAAGGGCATCATGAATGTCTATTCCTATGTCTGCTAACTTATCCACTGTGTCAAAAATGAATTTAAATGAATTCTGGCAGTGTCAGGTTCTTTGTTCATTTTGTACAGATCACACATATTTTCTAAGCAGTCCACATGTCTTTAGATGATACACAATTTTTGATTTATTTAAATTCAAATAGAAAAATACTTATAAACTCAGATTTTGCATTTAAATTACATTTTTTCCATTTTCCAATGTTCTTCAAATGCTCCTATTTTTTAAAAATTGAAATATAATAACCAAGGGTTTAATCCATGACGTAAAGAAACAAGGTGTGTGACTATGCATCCTTCTTGAACAGCCAATCACGATTCTGATCCAAATACGCCATATTGGGGCGCGGCAATTCAAATGATATAAATCAAATAAACATAAATAAATATGGGTTTAAGCCCAATAAGCATTAGGTGCTCATATTTTTTTATGAAACATTCGTGTTTAAAATGTACTGAAATTTTACTTGCTGGAATTTGTATAAAAATCATGACAAATGCAATTGCTTAATCTTGGAACGATTGAAAGACTTAATTCAGTGTTAATTTAATGAATGCAAAACATACCACTTTTGACTTTTATTTCACGCTCACAAAAAATCAATCCACTGACTGCTTAGCTCTTTCACCTTTTGGTATAGTCCAGGGCATTTAGATCAAAATCCACCGAAATAAAGAAATTTTTAAGGCCAGCAGATATCGAGATGCGGTTTTCTGCATTGTTTATTTATTTATTTATTCAGGTAGTACACTACAGAAAGTAAAACTTCTAAATGGTACAAATTCAGTTCACAAATTAAATATACAACTACATATACCCAACACTTCAACAAATACAAAATAAATTATTTATATTTTAAAATCGCCTTCAACGTGGCTAAGCTAATAAAAAATATATCACAGTCAGAATAAAATCTATTATATATGTACATTAAACGGTGTGCAAAACTATTTAAGCCGTAGTTTGTTCTGTGATACCTTTCATAGAATAATTGTATTTGCCGTGTGTTTCTACCAGGAACTAAAAACAATATTAAGCTCAACAGACCGGTACAATTCACATATCCATTAATTATCTTGTACAAGAACAACACATGGGCACCCTTTCGCCGAGTCTGCAAGCTTTGAAGACCACAAAGCAAAAGTCTTGTTGCATAAGGTACATTCTGGTAGGGAAAGTGATGCTTGTACAAAAGGTACTTAACAAATTTGTTCTGAACTTTCTCAATTCTGTCTATGTGACAAGCATAACCCGGAGACCATATGACTGAACAATACTCTAAAGTACTGCGTACTAAACAATTATAAATACTGGTGAGTGCCCGAGTATCGCTGATATGCTTTGTGTTCCTCTTAATAAAACCTAGAAGTCTAAATCCTCTCAGAACAATACTGTCAATATGTTGATTAAAAGTTAAATCTTTGTCGAATATTACACCGAGGTCATTAAATGACGATACATTTTCGATGACCGAGTCATTAATTTTATATACCGTTCTGAGAGGATTGCGACGCTTATAAAAACTAATAGCCTTACACTTAGAAACATTAATATTCAAAAAATTAGCTTCACACCACACAACGAAATTATCAAGGTCAGACTGCAAATGACTAGAGTCCGTAGAAACAGTGCTAAAAAATTTCAAGTCATCCGCATAAAGCAAGCAGCGGGAAGTCTCAAAACAAGAGATGACATCGTTTATAAATAACGAAAACAGTATGGGACCGAGATGTCACCCCTGAGGAATAATTACTTGCAATATTATAAGAACGACTGGAAACTCGAAAAAATCGTTACTGTGGGGGTTTTCGGGGATGCCGAATTTAAATCTGGCATTAGAATTAACCGGAGGCGCTCATGGGTGGCTTTGGGGGGTGCCTAAGGGATGATTGGGGGGGGATATTGCAGCCTCCATGAAAATCAGCCAAAAATCGTTACTCGGGGGTTTTCGAGAATGCCGAATTTAATTCTGGCATTAGGATTACACGGAGGCGCTCTGAGGTCGCTCTGCCCAAGTGATTTTTCACTTTCTTTATTACCTTTCCCCACAGAGCCACCCCCGAGCGCCTTCGAATGATTCTTATGCCAGAATTGAATTCGGCATCCCCGAAAACCCCCGAGTAACGATTATTGGCTGATTTTTATGGACGCCGCAATTTTCCACCAATCACCCCCGCAGAGCGACCCCTGAGCGCCCCTTGTAATTCTAATGACAGAATTAAATTCGGTATCCCCGAAAACCCCCGAGTAACGATTTTCGGCTGATTTTCATGGAAACTGCAATTTTCTCCCAATAACGCCCGCAGAGCCACCCCCGAGCGCCCCCGGGTAATTCTAATGCCAGAATTGAATTCGGCATCCCCGAAAACCACCGAGTAACGATTTTCGAGCGATTTTTCCGTGTTTCCAGTCGTTCTTATAATATTGCAAGTATAATTATGCAATTGCAAAATGCATTTATTGCACCAGAATGCATTTTTCGAAAAATGGCATAACCACACTATATAGACTTTTTCCTGGGAGCTTTCTGAACACAATGCAGACAACCGCATCTCGTTATCTGCTGGCCTTAAAAATTTCCGATTTATTTTCTAACTTCCCTGACAAAAAAGTATTGTACATTTTCATTTTTTTTATTTTCACTCCAGTTATGGCAGTTTTTTACGCTGCAACCTGGTATTTTCCAATAGATTTTACATTAACTCTGATAATTCGTAAGTTTGCTGCATTAGAATTGGGTTAATGTAGACAAAAAAAAACACAACATGGCGGATTTGGAGCGGCACAATTAGAGTATGAATTTTGGTCACATTATCACACACAACTTGTTTCTTTACATCATGGTTTACTCCCAGCATGTAGGGCCACAAGTATTACTATATTAAGTATAACTATATAACTATAATAATCATTAGAAACTTATCATTACATTGTTATATAATGGCTGCTGGTTAACAGTAAACAGACCATTTTTTGATGGAACATACGATATTAAATAAAATAGGTACACAAAATATACTTACTCCAGCTGATAAAATATAGTTTCCCCTTTTATTCCACTTAAGAGCGAAAATAGGTCCTTTGTGTTGACCAAGTGTACTTGCCAACATACCGTCTGTCTTCCAAATCCTAGCATAACCGTCATAACTACCTGTTGCTAAAAGACTACCATCACACTGAAAAAAGGGTTGTAGGTTTAATACTGGCAAAAAACATTTTTTAATCCTTATAATAAAATTAATTAAGTACACAGCCAAACTTTATTAGTATTTTAAAAAATTTTAGGGTGGGTGTTTATGTATTTACCCCAAACTTCCCCAGTTTCGTTAACTTTGTACAAATACTGACTCTCAGTTTAATTAACATTTAAGCAAAGATTTTTAAAATCAATCTGTGTCGATATCAAATTTTATATCTATTTATTAACATAGATTCTTGGAAGACAAATTCGCCATAACCAATCTGTCAATAATTTTAGAGGCTGCAGCTGAAGCAATTTTAAATAAAAATTTGTTGTTTTTGCTAGGCAAACTCGTGGAGTTTGGTATACCAGGGAATGTCTATTTTTTTATGAAATTGTACCTAACAGAAAAATTCCAGTGGGCTAAGTTTGGCATGTGTTAATTAAAACCTATCACTGCAACCTCCGGTGTAGGCCAGGGGAGCAATTTAGGGCCCTTTTTCTGTGTCTTATTGACTCCGCAGGGATATTGTTTGTGAATAATTTTAAAGTTTGTAAAGCTGTGAAAACACAGGAAGATTGTGATATGCTCCATGTTGACATTGACAAAATTACTGAATGGTACTCAGATAATTTAATATTTCCCGATATCAAGAAATGCTCAGTAGTAATATTTACAGGAAAAACTGACCCAATTCTAAATAAATTCAAAGACTTGGTTCTATTCAGTCTAACTTAAAGTTTAACAGGAACTTTTTACAAATGACTAAGAAAGCGATAAAGGCCCTGGGATTTCTGAATAGGAACACCAAAAATTTTAAATTTCTACCATAAGTGGATTGTACAATGCAAAAATAAATTTGCAGTAATTTTATGTTTTAAAAAATAGTGATGGGAGAGGCAAGAATGAGCTACTCCCGACTGCAACAAAAACCAACTGATGTCTACGCTAGTTAGGGACACAACAACATAAAAAGTCAGGTTGGCGGCAACATCCTGGACGAGAGAACAGACCAGATGATTCCCCAATACACATTCAACAAAAGTGAGTGGCAGCAACCCAATCTCCCCGGCACGGTTGGAGACATCATCTGGTATACGGATGGTTCGAAAACCGAGCAGGGAACTGGAGCGGGCGTGTACAGTGAAATAAGGAATTCACAATTCTCCATTCCACTAGGAACACACATTTCTGCATTTCAAACAAAAAATATGCGTTACTGCACTGTGCAAAAGAAAATAACAGGAAGGCTTACAAAAACAAGCAGATCTGCATAATAACAGATAGCCAAGCATCACTAGGGGCACTAGTAAACCCCAAGGTGACGTCCAAGCTGACATGGGAATGCCAAAAAGAACTGGAGGTCCTGGGAGAACGCAACAGAGTAACTCTCCTGTGGGTACCAGGACATTCGGGAATAGAAGGCAACGAAAAAGCAGATGAGCTAGCGAGACATGGACCATTTACACCATACTTTGGACCAGAACCTGCCCTTGGAGTGACCAAAACCACAGCACGAGGGCAAACAAGGGAATGGATCTGAAACAAACATAAGGAATACTGGGAGAACCTCGGTAGAATAAGACATGGAAAGGGCTTCATAAGGGGCCCATCCAAAAGAACGAAGGAAGAACTACTCAGACAAAGTAGGAAAAGACTTCGCATAACAGTAGGGTTGCTAACAGGGCACGATAACCTAAGAGGACACCTACACAAGATAGGCTCATACAATGGGAACCCAAGTTTCAGAATGTGCGACGAGGGGAAAGAAACAGCCTACCACATACTGTGTGAATGTGAAGTGTTAAATCACAAAAGACAGGAATTATTTGGGCAACCGAAAATGAGCCCACAGGAATATATCAATCAACCAGTCTCGGGGTTATACAGACTTGTAGAAGGAACAAGACTAATGAGAGGATTGGTATAAAAGACAATGGGAGATTAGGCAGAAAAAGCCCAAGAGGCTGCGCTGCCTCCGGTAGTGAAAGACGGCTCCCAGGAAGAAGAAGAAGAAGAAGAGATGTTTTAAAAACAATACTTATAGTTATAAGATGTCATACAAATCTAGGCTTAATAGCTTTAAGTTTAAGTCTCTTTTACAAAGAAGAAAAAACAAACTGATATATTTATTCTATATTATAAATAATGTAAAGTTAATAAAATGATGGCTGTTACAAATGAAACTCTTGGCGATCCAAAGTGATATCTTTCATAATAATCCTAAGAATGTTAAGGCTGTGCTTTAGCATGTTTGTTTTGTGGTTTTTATTATAAGTTTGTAGGTTTTGTTACTTTACATGTAATTACCATTATTGTATATACCTAGTGTTTGTAAAGTTTTTGCAATAAATAAATATATAAAACTAAGTCATTATTTAAATATATGGCTATTTAGAAAAAAAAAGCAAATATGCAAACTATGTTGCTAATTTGTTTTGCATCTACATAAATTTAAAATGTTTTATGAAGCAATTTAAAGAGCTGTTATTAAAGAACCTGAGAATTATTTTAATTTTTTTGTAAAAAATTAAAAAGCTCTTAAGTTTAAAATGCTTGAAAATAATAGAAAACCGTAACCTAAAAGCTATTAAATTGCAATAGGAGCTTACATTCCAGTCCAACGACGTAACGTCCTTGTTACTTGGTACCTCAGTACCCCCTTTTTGTATGCAATGTCGCAAAACCAATTGGGCTCGATCTTTAACTCCGGCACCATCACTCATATCCCAAATTCTGGCAGTGCTATCTCCAGAGCCACTAGCTAGAAGATCTCTAGTTGGGTTCCAGGCGCATATAAAAACTTCTGATTCGTGTCCTCTTAAAACCGTCGCTTTTGAAGAAGGAATTTCAATTGATGTATCCACTTCCATATTCTCACTTTGTGTAGATGCTACAACTAAAGAACCAAAATTTTTATTTAAACCAGCGCATACCAAACTTATAACAAGAATATTTTGCTTCCTAATTTATCTTATGAAACACCCGGTTGCTTAGCTAATTTTATAGATTTTCTGATGATAGGCCGATTTTTAGGATTTTTGGAATAACAGAGTTTTCTGATGTGTTGATAATGAAAATTTTTGGTCAGACATATTTCGTTTTCGAGGTATTCATCATCAGTGCTGTTAATTTGAGTTATCTACCAGTAGTCTAGTCAACCAAACTAACCTCACATTCTCTGAAAGATGTTTCTTAGACTACCATTTTTTGTTTTACCTACATTATTATCTATGACCTCTAATCATAATCACAGACTATTTTAAAAATAATTATAAAGTTGTTTTTATTTATTTTGGAAAGATTTGTTCGATGTCTTGTTGCCATATTGCAAAGTTCCCAAAGACTATTAACAATTCATGCATCTAGTGAAATGGTATCTCCAAATATTTTTATATTGATTAAGAATAAGAATGTAAAAGTACTTATTATATAGTCAAAAAATGTAGTATAATAATTTTTTTTATCCAGTTTTTGATAGAAGTTTAAGAGTTTAGTGATCATTTAAAATAAAAAATCAATAACTATCAAATCCTTGTGGTAAAAAATGCTTTTAAATTGTATTAAATAACTTTGTGCTTAGTTGCAAAATGTGGAAGCAAAAAAATGGCCATTGTTGTTGATCCACGAACGATGAAATGACATTTGGCTGTCAGAAATGTCACCACAATGTCACGTGCGGCACATAATTAATAAACAAACAGTATAAATGACAGTTTTATAAGGAAATACACAAAGTTATCCATAGCTTTCTTAGGAATAGTGTAATGAAATTCGACCTCTATTTTATATATTAAAGCATATAACTGGCTAACAAGCCACTGAGAAATTCAAAAATGATATGATTCAATATGGTGGATATGGCTTCCTGCCTCAGTATTATGACACGAGAAGCAGTGTTAACTTCATTAGGATTTTTTGTGAGGTTTAATGTTTTTCCTTTTGAGGAGAAAACTTAATTGCCGCTGACACAAGAAAACCATACTAAAATATTTAAAAGCAGTTTATAAAAGTTTGAAAATGCATCCTAGTGAAGCATAGATAAAGCTTTATTTTATCATTTAAAATGATCATTAGCCTAGTTTACACCGTAAGTATCAATTAGGTCCGTGGACCAAATTGAGAACTTATTTTTCTTAACACACTAATGTTTACACCAAATTAATTTGTGCATGAATTTAATCAAGGTTAAACTCTAGTACCAAAATAGGTGTTTGTGATCAGAACCTAACCTTGTGTTTTTTAAATATATATTGTTTAATTAATTATAAAAAAAGTTAAGACATTTCAAATTTGAGTAGCAAATTTTAATGCCTATGTGTTTACAGCGGAAAAAAAGCATGTGTAAGGTCATTTAGACCTTGAATTAAAAATTTGGTCCACCCAGTGTAAGATAATATATAAGAAGGTATTCCCAAGGGTAATAAACTTAACAAGGAGTGCTCAATCCCATTTAAGCCCATATACGCCAATTTAAATGTCAATTCGGTATTTGTGACATAATCCGTTTGCCTGTTTGTTTTGTTTACAAGTGGTATAAAGTCTTAATTTTTTAAATATTATACATTACAGTTTTAATTGTAAGTTCATATCCAAAATAGTATTTAAAAGTTAAATATTTAACAAAAATTAATAAAATTAATCTACCTTTTGGGCAAAATGGGCAAATGGATGACGTCCAAACATAACCTATATCTGCGGACAAATAGTAAAAATCGAGCACTCCTTGTTAAGTTTACCACCCTTGAGGTATTCCAATCCTGCAGTGCATAATGGGAAATGTGTTAAGCGGTCGCGCCGCCACGAGTGTGTCTGACAAACTATCTGGCCTCTAAAGTATTTCTATTCTAACTTCTGCAACAATAAAAAAAAGATTTCCGTCCTAAATTCCGCAATAATAAAATAAAAAGGATGAAAATACTATAGAGGCCAGTTAGTTTGTCAGACACACTTGTAGCGGCACGACCGCATCATGCATTGCAGGATTGGAATAATTTCTTATATTATCTCAACTCAGTGTAAACAAGGGTAATGTTTTACTTATCGGGCCCAGGGGCGATTTTATTAAAATTTAGTATACAGGAATTTTTTGGGGGTGCTGATCACAAATCTGAAGTCAAATTTTGTCGGAAGCTTTTAGTTTTTAAGTTATAACACAACCTCAAAAATGCACAAACTTTCCCTAAAATTCTTGCTTCTTGAACCTGGTCACACCCAAACTGAATGATTTTATGGTAGAACACCTTTTATTTTACAAGATAAACTAATTTCCCCGACTATTTACTACAACACATTCAAAAATTTTATTTTTATCTTCAAAATTAATCAACGAAATTATCTAGGGATTTTTAGAGAGATAAGTTGATAAAACTAAAAGGCGTCATATTTAAAATTTAAATTGTTTTACCAGTATTAAATGTAAGAAAATATCTTTAAAAGAGAGATTGTAAAATTCTATAAAAAGCATTTAATCCAAGTAAAAGCATTATTTTCATCTTTTGTAAAGGCTGCATTATGATAGGTGTCCATAAGGACTCCTGCAGTTTTATTATAAGGTGTTTTTGTTTAGAAGTAAAATATTAATAAAAGTGATTAGATTTGTTGGTGAGGTATGTATTAAATGGGTAATTGACAACATCCTCTATTTTAAACAAACAAAATAAATGCAGTTAATGTTAACTCCAGTTTTACACAATTAAAATTTAAAAAGTAGGCGCTTTTCAATTTTTTCCCAAGTTGTACCAAGGCTTGAATATACCTAGATAGTTTTGTTGATTTTTTTTTCGGCAACGTTTCGTTTTTCAGATATTCATCATCAAAGTTGAAAATCAAACTAACCTTATTTACACTATTCCTCCTTCTTTTTGCACAGAATTCTTGATTTTTACACTACATGGGCACACAATATTTCACAAACACCTTTTAAAAACTTGTTTTTTATATTTAATTTAAATTTTTTTTCCATTTAATTGCAAACATACACTTTCACATGCCCCCAACGTGACCGCAACCATGTATACACACAAATATGGCTGCTGTCTTTGAACTTGAAAGTTCGCAATTTAATGGGAAAAAGGTGTAAAATAAATAAAAATACAAGGTTTTAAAAGGTGTTAATAAAATATTGTGTGCCACTTTAGTGTAATAATCAAGAATTGTGTACAAAAAGAAGGGGAATATAGTGAAAATGAGGTTAGTTTGATTTTCAACTTTGATGATGAATATCTCGAAAACGAAACGTTGCCGAAAAAATATTTTTTCAGATTTGTAATCAGCGCCCCAAAAAACCCCTGTATACCAAATTTGGATAAAATCGGAAAGGAGGCAACTTTTGAGACAATTACCTTTTTTTCTTTTAGTGGTGTTTTTTGTTAAATATAATAACTAAAGAAACGTTAAAATAAATGTATCCCAATTAATTAATAAATGTTTTACCATAAAATTATTCAGTTTGTCTCTGACCAGTTTTAAGAAGAAATTTTAGGACAGTTTGTGCATTTTTGAGGTTGGATCCGAGTAGGGTTTTATAACTTAAAAACTAGAACTGACCGACAAAATTTGACTTCAGATTAATAATCAGTGCCCCAAAAAACCCGATATACTAAATTTCAATAAAATCACCCGTAGGCCCAATAAGTAAAAAATTACCTAAACAAGGCAATTGTTTGCTTAACAATTATTAGGTTTCTCAATTTATTTTGTATTTTGGGCCAATTAAACATAATTACCTTCTTCTCCATTTGCTTCCGTTGTCTCATTCTTAATAGCCTGTTTTTGCTGGTTTTGCTGATTCTGTCTCGCAGCTACTACATCAGGCATAACAGCGTCTATAAGACTCAAACTTTCTACCAATCTTTGTTCAGTTCCATCTTCTCCGATACTTATTTCAGCTTCAGTATACTGAAGACCTTTCTGTAGAATACTAAGCAAAGCTGCTGGTGGTACTAGAGCTCCATTTATATTTGTTTGGGATATGTGCGACTCTATGCCGAAAGTATAAGCAGAATGCTGAAAGC
The DNA here is from genome assembly GCA_019359885.1 of Listronotus oregonensis. Taxonomy (NCBI): domain Eukaryota; kingdom Metazoa; phylum Arthropoda; class Insecta; order Coleoptera; family Curculionidae; genus Listronotus; species Listronotus oregonensis. Next base: position 128,463 of record JAHBCN010000898.1, read on the forward strand.
CTGCAAAGAGGTCATATTAGTTATTGTTTTTCAGCTTGTTTCTTAAAAATGCGGTACTTACCAGATTCTTGGAGATAGCGGTAAACAAGAAAATTAACTTCGTCACTTGAAAAGCTCATTGTGAAATTACATTTAATTTAAATGTTTTAAATAAATAAATTCTTTAAAAAATACCAAACAATACATCAACAAACCACAGAAAAACGTCAATGAACATAAAAGACGTCTTAAAGCGCCATCTCATTGGTAGGTTATTTAACTATGGCACTGCCTCCTTTTCGGTGCAATTTGCCAGCTCGGCTGCCTCGGGCCCAACTCGTATCAAGAGGCAGAACGACCCTCCTGCATTGCTTACACCAGGGGGGTGTCACTAATATTGAAGATTTTGCAACAGCGGTTTAGGCTCAAAGTGTGGGGCCCACTTACGGGAACGGGGCTAGGGGCAGGGTAAGGCAGTGTTGCCACGTAGATGGGATCATAAATCTCTCACGTTACTTATTTATTGTAGATTTAATAAAACGGCCATAAAAACCAAATAAATTGTATTTTATGTTAAAGCTTAGAAAAACAACAAAGTACATAAAGAACAAAAACCTGCCAAAAAAACTAAAACCAACGGGTAGGAGCGTTTTGCTCCTACATAATTTTTAATAAAATGCTCCACTTTATAAATACACTGTAGAGTAAAGATGATAGGAAACCTTTGTATATACCTTTTTTTTCGCTCTGCGTGCTGATTAAGGTTGTAACGGAACTCCACCTCTGTTTGCGGAACTTCCGCAAAGAACCGAACACCGCATTCGCCTGCGCAGAATTTATGCGGAGTTTTAACGGAGGTTTATTTACGATAACATACAATCCGCAAGGAGCGACGCTGGGCGACGCGGCCGTTCGGCTACCTCTTCTCAATTTTAATTACTAGTTTATTTATGAAAGCATCCGCCTCCGCTAAGAAGGCCTCCGTTACAACCCCGGTGCTGATATAGATCTGCCGAAGGTCGGCGACCAGCTCCACTAGGTATAGTCTCGGACGCTATGTTATTAAATATAAACGAAAGCAGAATGTTATAATTTAAATATGCATATAAATAGGATATTTGTAATTACTTAGTAAATAGTTAAAAAAAAATAAAATGTCATAGTCTAACTCGGAAAAAGTTTCTACCAAGGTTTCTACAAATAGGTTTGTTTCTGTAAATCCCCGTCGTCTCAAAGTACTAAAAAAATTCGCTATTTCCGCGACTAGTCGCCGCGAACGGCAACATTCCCACTTCCCACTTCGTGCGTTTCCGAATGACTTCGATCTCCTTCGAAATGAGGAAGGTCTTTGTTGCGGAATGCGGAAGCCATTTTCTTTCACTTATTGTTTATGTGCTATTTTTAAAGTGTCGTGTCGCCGCGTGATTTTGGAGATTTTTCTTAATTATTAGTGTTTTTCTGTGTTATTGGGTAAGTTTGGCATATTTTTTGTTTTAAGCAGTAATTGGCTTGAGTTGAGCATATCATGCAGTGTGTATTTTGTTACAGAAGAAAATCGCAGAGGCAGCTGCCCCAAATTTTTTGCAAAGGAAAACGAGGATAACATGCACCATTGTAAGTACAATATTCATTTAATAATTTCATTTTTATTCTGAACTACCTAATATTTATCTATATTTTTAATGGTATGCAATAATTTTGTATTTTAATTTAATTTTTTACTCGGAAACATTTTCTTTCGAAGTGTTTTATATGGAAAAATTAAAATTATGCAAATTATATTTAAGCTACTGCTGTAGGTAGGCCTATTTTTTGCTTGTTTTAAAACACTAAGGATATCTTGTCTTTGAAAGACTAACAAAATTAAACTAAACATTTTTTGTTAGAAAAGAAATTAACAAATCTTCATTTCAATGAACTACTTTGTGGGTACTTTGAGAGCTGTAATACTAATGTATTTGCATTCATCATAGAGAGAAATTGTAAGAGATTCAAAACTGGGAAAAGTTTTATAATTATCAGATCTAAGGGCATGAATATTTCAAAATGAAGTGCCATAGTTATAGCATTATTATTTACTCCTTCTATAATAAAACAAAATAAATAAAAATGAAATTATTTTACTGTTGTTTCTTCATACTTTTAAAATATAAAACTAATTAGGGGTATCATTGTATTTTGTAATCAATTTCTTTACGCAGAAGCATGCTTTTTATGTAAATATTTTAATTTAATGTGCTTTCAAAACATGTTAAATTTGCTAACATACATCCATTTTAAAATAGCAAGTAGTTTGCAAAAATTAAAATAATTCAAAAATGTCTATTAGTTTTCAATAATAATTTACATTATGAGTCCGGTAGGTTACTTGTTACAGTACGAGTTAGATGGACGAGGTGATGCTTAGAGCCGAGTCAAGAATGTCTAAACCTAAACTAGTAACTGTAACAAGTATTACTGAAATGTATTTTATTTTATACTTAAGTCTGTTCTGTATCATTATTTGATTTCAAAAATCAAAAAATCACAATTTATTCTAAAAGTGCATTACCTTTTACCCTGTGACGACAGTCAACAAGTGAATGAAAATGTCATGTTGGCATATTTTTTAAATGTCTTATTTGATATATAAAATGAAACAGTTTGGAAAGTGTTACATAGTGACACTTACCTGCTCTGATATTGAGCCTACCGGACTTAAATTTATAATGTAATCGAAGGTCTACCAGACGATATGAAATAAAAGTATAATCAGCTGTTGACCGCTAACCCCATAAACAACTAAAAGTTAAAATCATAGGATTATGTTCTGTGCTTTTGTGTATTTTAAGGCTGAATTACTGCTAATTTGGTTAGAATTAAAAATAAGATGTCAGTTAACGTGGCAAACTGGTATGTGTTTTACTAAATATTGTAGGAAAAATAGGAAAACCATTCAATATATATCAACATGTAGGTACAGGATCATTTAACAAATGCTGAAAAGAGCTATAGTTGTGGCTTTCCTCATTTAGGAAAAGGGTCCCATTAAAAAAATATTTTATGACATATTTTTTTTATTTTAAGTTAATCCATTTTCTTTTGTATTCTTTCAAATTTTATGGGCAAAATACACAAGATGGCTATTTCACATTTTTTTTATATAAGAAGAATGCCATCAATATGGCCCTATTTAGTCCTCATTGGATGGTTCTGTAAATTGATCGTCATGTATTTACATGAGGAACATCTTTTAAAATTTTTTATTCATTTATGTTTATGTTGATACATAAAGTAAAAAACAGATTTCAATGTTAAACTTCTTATAGATGTATGTAATTTCAAAGTTTTTAGGCTCAAGTATTTTACATTTTAGCTTTTTTTTTGTAAATAGATTTAGTTTTACCGAGAATGGGATGAGTTATTTATTTTTATAATGGTTTTTATTATTTTCTTATGATATAAAAAAGTGGAGGAAGCACAATAAGTATTTTGTCAGATTTTATACACAGAATTTTGATTAAAAGTGATTTTAAAAATAGCATGAGATGTTGAAGATTTTTTTTTTATTTATGTTTGATTTTATGCTAGTCACTAATTATTATTATATATAGCCTTTGCCAATTTTAAATTCTGGAGGAAATTTAAGATAATAAGAAAGGAATCAAGTTAATTAATTATTATTTTTTTGAATAAAGTAGGGAAACTGAAAAAATTAGACCTAAAATCAACAAAAACTGATAAAAAGACCAAATAAGCATAGGTTTTTTTTGTATTTAGAAATAATCATCTTAGTTACCATAGTTTATACAAAATTGCAATATCTGCTTTTTAACATGTGTATTTTTAATTTTTTAAATATAATGACAATGTAATTCTACGATAAGAGCATACAACATATGTCACTGTGTCTCGCCATATAGAAATATCAATTTATATTTTTCTTATTTATTTTTTCATATTGTTTACTTTTTCATGTCATTTTTCTCTACGTACTTACCTATTTTTTTCGGAAACATTATACCTAACAAAATTAAATAGGTTTAAAAGACGCGAAGAAAAGTAACTAATATCTTGGTTAAGAATAAGGTACTGCTTTTTTCCAGATGTGTTGCTGCGTACTTCTACCCATATGAAAAAATGGTGGACCATTTATTTATTCTTGCTGTAGTTAAAATTAATATATGTATATAGATAATTAAAATAAATATATTAATTTGCGGTTTTGTGTTTTAATTGAATAATGTCCTTTTACATGCAAAAATTTAAAAAACTTGTGTTTGTTTATTTGAAAAATGGAAATATTAACAATAAGCAACAAAACAATTAATTAATAATTAAATAAATAAAAAAATATTTAAAACGCATTTTAAGGTTTTTTTTAAAACAAGGCAATTTTGGCTTATTTTGGTATCTATTTTAGTTGAAGGGTAAATAATTGGTTAAACTTCACCAACAAATAATCAGTTGATGAAGTTTAACTTATTTTTTTCCAATCAACTAAAAAAGATACCAAAATAAATCGAAATTGCTTTGGCAAAAATTTTAAATGCCCGCTATAAATACAAATCATCTCAATCGGTAAAATAGCAAAAATATAATTTGATCAACCGACAGGCCCATCTATAAATAAAATTATTAAATAATAACGTAGAGCCATCTCTAGGGGAAGTGGGCGTTCTTGCCATTCAAGGTTATCTTCTGTTGCGAAAGAAATACATTGTTGCAACACTTCTGCTTACACTCCAGATCTGATCCAGTTCAGATACGGAGGTTCTTATTTTTTGAGGAGACTTCAATGTTGTTTCGCTCTGAACCATATCGAAGTCTCTGACTTATTTACAAAATTTTGAGTTATCGCCAGGCACATCTAGGAGCTCTAAAATATGTTAACGTGGTAGGTATAACCGCTTTCTGTTAGATCCTTGTCTCTATAAGATTGTATCATTGACCACCACACGACCGACGTTACCACGTGGGATTAAAAAAAAAAAAGGGAATCACCCTGATACGCCGAAAACACTTTTAGATTGCAGGGTGAATTCTTGGTTCTTGAGAGTTAAAAATGCTTGTTTTCTGTTCAATAGCTTTCACCGCACTAGTTAACTAGTCCAAAGCCAAATAGAAAACGTCATCTCTTAGCTTGGAAGATTACTTTTAATAAAGGTAGGTACGTTTGCTGATTAAAACTCGCTCCATACAAACCAATCTGCAGGGCCCGATCTGCCGTGTGGAGCCTGCAGATTGGGTGGAATCAACCTAGATAGCCAGTGTTACTGAACAAAAAGTTACCCATCAGTAATTGTTACCAATTTGACTTTAAGTTAACGACAATTCGTTACTGACTCAAGTTTGCCTACAAGTTGTTGACGATCTACCATCGAAAATTGCATGGAAATTGTCAGCAACACTCGTAATCAAATGTAGACAATAACGATCCCCCAAATTTTTTAGCCAAATTTTTTCCCCCAGTTGTAATAAATTTAGTGCCAATTTTTCTACAACTTTTTTTTTTACCTTTTTTTTACAACAGTACAATTTTTGGAGGTAAATTTCCGGCTTATTGTTATCCACGATGGCTATTTGGGTAGCCAACGAACAAATACTACTTGGGTAGCTTTGTCGGGCTGATCATTTGGGATTGGGTGGTCGGCAAGAGAAGACCGTACGATTTTTCAACTCCCCACTCTGACACCCTGAAAATTGTGTCGTGTGTAATTTAGTTGGCTCGACCCAAGGGTGGTAAACTTAACAAGGAGTGCTCGATTTTTACTATTTGTCCGCAGATATAGGTTATGTTTGGACGTCACCCGTTTGCCCGTTTTGCCCAGAAGGTAGATTTATTTTATTAATTTTTGTTAAATATTCAACTTTTAATAACTATTTTAGATATGCACTTATTATTAGAACTGTAATGTATAACATTTTAAAAAATTAAGACTTTATACTACTTGTAAACAAAACAAACAGGCAAACGGATCGATTACGTCACAAATACCGAATTGACATTTAAATTGCCGTATATGGGCTTAAATGGGATCGAGCACTCCTTGGTAAGTTTATTACCCTTGGGCTCGACCGACAAATAACAAATTTTTGTAAGGTAACCACAACATACCGGTTTTACAGTGGTATACAGCATAATTAAGAAAGAGCAGCACGATATTATGAATTGGCGGGAAAGTACGGTCATTTTTCTCGTGCTTGCTTAGCCGTCATTTTGCTGGGATATGATCTGTCTCCTTTATTTGAATTGTAATCATTTCGTGTGCGTTTATTTCGTGTTTTGTGCCTAAAAATATCAAAGGACCCGCCAGTGAGAAATCATGCTGCCTGTTTTATGCTGTGCCACAAGAAAAAAAGGCTGGGACTATTTTTGGGTCATTCGCATATTTCAGGATCCTCAATTTTCATTTAATAGGACTTAAAGTAAAAAAAAGTTAAGGTACTTCAATAAACTTATCTTTTTGACGTAAACGTAGGAATATCCCAAAAATTTTGACTGATTTATTTCAGTTAAGGTGAGTTCGTTTCTTCACGTAACGTATCTTATTTCGTGACGTAGACGCTGGTTCATACCTAACCTATTTTGTGCCCCAACCTTACTTTTTTTTTTTTTGTTTAATCTACATATTTATGTTTATAGTTTTTGTTTTTTTTGGTATAATTATAACTTGTTTTTTTTTAATACAAAAAAATGGAAAATTCAATTTTTAGAATTTTGAGTGATGACGAAACGTGACATGAGACTTTTAATTAACACATATTAGATGATGGGGAAGTACTAAAATCAGTTGTACTGGCGTTTGATTTGGAAAATATGTGGAAACCGAATGATAGGCTTATTCAGATTTTAAAAGAACACATTCCAAGGCTAAAAGGGGAATTCCAGAATCAGTAACAACGTTGATGGTGTGACCATTTCCGTAAGTATAAAAAAATAGGAACCCCTTTTAAAGATTAAAGAATTTTTAATCACCGTCCCACCATGTTTCGAAAAGACAATTTCCAATTTTTTTTTTTGTTTTTTTTAAAAATCCTTTTATTATTAAGAAGACTTGCATATCCAAATAGACATAGATTTGGCCGATCTTTGGTTTTCTTTGGTTTTATCAAAATATTCAACAACATGGTATAAGAGAAAAAAATTATCTGTTGGAAAAACCTTGCAAAAATTTTTTTTGAATTTCAACAAACTTCAAAAATGCCATGTAAGTTTGAGATGATTTTGTGTTTTTTTAAAATATATTTAAATTTCTCATTTAAAATTCATTTTCCCAAAAAGAAAGGTTAATGTTTGTAGGCAATTTCAAAAAAGGGTTTTCCTATCAGAAATTTTGGGGCTTTATTGATGGAACTGCCCGACCCTTTGTCCCTTCTGTTAGAAAGCATTATTATTCGGACAAAAAAAAACCTTTCTAAAGTTCCAGTCAGTTATTTGTCCCGATGGAATCATAATTAGCCTCAAAAGGCCTTAAAGGCCCAGACGAGGGGAAAATTTTTGAGAATCTGGTTTATATCCAGAACTGGAACAAAACATGGATTTTCCAGAGTAAATTTTTTTTATATGGTGATCAAGCATATGGTCTAAGAGAACTGCTGCGAGGCCATACACAAAATGAAATTGGATTCCCCCAAAGACAGAATTTTAAAATTTAATGATGGTTTTAAATTTCAGTTGAATGGGGATTTAATAAAATAGTTCAAAACTTTGTTTGTTGATTTTAAAAAAAAATTTAAAAAAATACTGAAATGTAGGTAGAATCTAAGGGGCTGTAATATTAGCAAATTGTCACACTTGTTTGTAGGTAAAACACACTTATTTTAACGTTGTTCCTCCTGACTAGAGGAATATTTAAATAATTGGGGCAAAAAATTTTAAACAAAATTAATAAAACTATGTTTTCAGAAAATTGGATATTTATTCATTAACATAAACTATAAATAAACTGGCTAAATTTATTTACTTATACTAGACTCCAATCAACAGAAACCGTTGATATTAAAATTTATTTTTTTTTTTAAGTTTAATTTAAGGAGGTAAACAAAAAAAAATACAAACTTTTTGAATTTCTTTCAAAATTAAAACACCAAAATTTAAACTCAAAACTTTTAAAAAGTAATTATTGAAAAATGCTAAAAATATATTATTTAGTTCATTCATTCAAAAAAACTAAAAATATTCCAAAGTTAATTTGCTTGACTTTATTATTCAATTCCAAATCTTGAAATGCAATTTCAAGGCGCGGTTTTTAAATACATCCATTTCAAGTTTTATTTTTTCATCCATGGAGATTTTCCCTCTTTTTTCTTTTTTTTTTTTTCCCAATTTTCAAACTAATTTTTTTCCTGGAGAGTTTGTTCCTTTCTTAAGGTTTCTCTTTTCTAATTTCAAACCATCTTTCATTTTTCTTATCCAAATAACTTAGAGAAGTTTGTTTGATTCCAGTTGAGCTACGCTTCCTAGCTGGAGCTACAAAATTACAAATAAAAAATAAATTATTTGTATCCAATATTCTTGAAGCTTGTATATTCTGTTGCACCATAAGTGGATTCCCATTGCTATGGTATAAGTCTTATAATAATTATTCAATAGACAATTCAATCTATAACCTTACTTAAAATGGTCCTTTGTGACACGGCATTTCTTTTAACAGAGGGGTACTCCCTACCTTCATTACTTCTGGTTCAGTATGATTTTCGATATTTACATTACAGTCATCAGCACTTTCTGATATAGTGACTTCATTGATATCTAAGACAGAAAAAGTGAGAAAAAACTTTATTACTTATTGATACACATCAATATTTAAATAGAACACAAAAAAATTTTATGTTCCTATGAATTTTTTCAAGGTCCCCCCCTAGAAAGATACACTACCTCAACTTTCGCCCCTAAATGCCTTTCAAAGTAATTATTAATGTAATTTAATATTTTTCAGTATGACAGACACTAGATGAGACTCCTTAAAGCAAACCCAGATTTAAACATCTGCCATATTTAAAAACTAGCTTTACCAAATAATGCCAATTTTTTCATGCCCTGTATGAAAAAAAGGCACAATATTTTTAGATACCTTCAACCTCAAAGAAAAGTTACTCTTGGCCGATATCAATAAAACAAACAGTGAAACGAAAACTGAATACTTACCTATTTATGATGAAATGTATTTTATTCCTATAATCCTTTTTACATAAAAAGCTAAATTATTATTTTAAATGACATGTCAAAAAACAGTCGTTGATACAAAATCGGATGTTTCTCAGATAAACAGAAGATCCATTATTTCAAGTAAAACAAGAAACCATATAATCCACAAGGGAATTTGAAGTATTTTCTCAAAAATAGTTTATTTTATTTATATCAAACAAGAGTAGGTATGTTTTTTAGTTTAAGGTTCAGGCAGTCGGAAAAATTATTAGATTATATGAAGTATTTTAAAGGTTGTAGAATTTTTTAATAGGAACATGATATTTTTGTGTTCTATCTGAATCCGTACCCGGGGAGATTGCCCACATATTCTGGGACACACTACTGGACATTAACTAAAGTGATATGCAGTATGCACTTCTTTTAAATATGTGCATTAATTGGCATCATACCCTTGGAGGAAGATTTCTGAGTTTTCTTCAAAGAAAAGAGAATTGTAGTTTCATTTATAGGATAAATGTATTTGCCTAAGGGGCCGTTCAGGTATTACGTGAGCACTATGGGGAGGGGGGGGGGTCTTTGCTTTGCTTTTTTTGGGATGACAGGGGGGGTAGGAAAGTCTAGATGATTTAGTCATCGGTAGTTATTTATTTTTTTCACGAATGGTAATTATATAACATAAATTAATTATAATTTTTAAAAAAACAATACATTGATTGACAAAAGTTTACGTAAGATGGGGGGAGGGGTAAGATCTTTGTTTACTTTTGCTGACAAGGGGGATGGGGGATATTTGTAATAAATCTGCTTATGTAATACTTGAACGGCCCCTAATGGCAAGACCAGCAAATTAATGCAAACATAAAAATTCATCAGGATGCCCAGGTAGTATCCTCATGTTTGAGCTTGTATTATGACCTAATATTGAAACTTACCACCAATATCAACAAAACTAGTACTTGTAAAAGGAAACTCCGTTTCTTGTGTGGCTGCCTCTCTGGCTTCAAAACCCTTTTTATATAGTGAATCCTTTGTTTTTTCATTTTTTTTCTTATTTTTAAATTTTTAAATTCATTGATCAACTTTTTGATATTATTCTAAGAAGATCTCTATCTCATTATTTCCCTTCAATTCCAGATCTAATAAGATATATATTGCACTAATTAAATAAAATATGCCTGAATATTTTATTAAACAATAAAAATACATTCCTAGTAGAATTAGGGCTCTTGAGTACCTTAACATAGTTATTTGGGCTGTAAAATACTTTGTGAAATTCACCTGAATTGTGCAATGCCTTCCTTCACATATTTGTTAACCAAATTTTTACTCTATCCTTTAAAGTTCTTACATTTATACATTTTCCTGTTATTTGGGTTAAATGTGTTTGTATGAGACTCCATCTATTTGGATCTTCAAAGGGGGGTTTTTTCCTACAACTCTCTTAACAAATGGATATCGTCTTCTTCTGAAAATGTACCCTTTTTTTTTGTGCTATTCATTTTTTTTTCAATTAATCCTTTCCACAAGACACAAAAACGTATCTACTGGCTTCACAAAACTATAATTTATCAAATTAACATAGAAAAATATGGCTACGGTGAACTTTAGCTCCATTGCTAAATAGCAATATTTTAATATAATTTTTGTTTTCACATATTTGTTACACCATAATAAAACACATAGGGTCTGAAAAAACGAAATTTTCACTCACATTATCACAAAATAAAATAATTTCTTTATTTCCCCTATAAAATATGCTGAGTAATAGGGCGGACTAACATGAAAAAGAGTGAGAAAGAATACACTAAAAAGACATTTTTGTTGACGGTTGCGTCCTTCAATAAGCAATGTTGCCAGATGTTTTCTAATAATTTGTTTATTGAAGGTTGTTTTTTTCCCATTTACCAGAAATGAAGTTTTTTATAGAAACAACAAATCAGAACTAACAACAACAACTTTCAAACTATTACCTAGTTTTGGTTAGTTTTTTGGGTTTGTTGTCGTTAGGTTTTCCTCATTAAATTGTAAAATTTCTTTATCATAAATGCGCCGTCGAACAATTTTTTTTGATCCGACAACGTCGCAAATTCTGGCCTTTTACTTAACCTAAAAACATAGTATTTTTCGACTTTTAATTTCATTTTTCTCTGCAAAAATGCATTTTTTTGGATTTTTTCTTTTGGAAATCTACTAAACAAAATGTGTTCTTTTTATCTGTAATATTTATTTTTTCAAATCGAATGGAGCTAAACTACACCGGACCCGAAAAATATAGCTGCCTAATAAAAATCAAAAATAATAAACAAAGCAGAAAGCCGAAAAAGAAGGTTTAGTACACAGCGATGAAACACGAAAACGTTAAACGGTAAATTCCGGTTCGATGCGTTTACTGAACAAGCCGACGTGCAGAGACGCTGTTACGTCAGCCGTATCTCGATATTTTTGAAAATCATTATTGCGCAGGCGCCACACCAAACTGAAGCGATACGTTTACGTTTTTGGTGTCACCTTAACTGTCTAGTAAATTTTTTAATACGTATCCGCATCGGTATCGAACTGCGCATGTGCAGAAGCGATACCAGGAACGAGTTAATGCGCACTGTGCTCTGTAGCTAAAAACACTTCTTTATAACAAACAGACTTATTATTGAAATAATAAACAGTAATATTCAAACTAACACACTGCCTTCAGTAATATTCAAACGAACACGTCTCAAAAATTCTTCTCTATTCTCTTTATCCTAGATTCATCATCGCATTTAGTGTAAACATAAAGTAAAACCCATCTAAACCTGACGAAATTTAATGAAAATTGGCAAAAATTATCGCATACTTGTAGTAAAGACTTCGGTCAAGGTAAACTTTGCTTTTGTTAAAAAAATGGGGTTTTTTTAGAACAATTATACTTAGTATGTCATTCATTCTAAATAATAGTTTTCTTAAGGTTATTTATCACAAAATGAAGGGCATACAGGAGGAGCGACTATCTAGAGAATGATATTCCATCTTATGAGTTTGCGCGGCCTTTTTAAATACGTCCCCGCATTTTCACGTCTGAAATATAGTTGGGAAAAATAAAAAGCTGCTTTGCTAACCAGAACTGACCGTGACCGATTAGAACTTAGGGCTTTTCAATTTGTCTATCCGGCGTGTCTCTAGAGGCAAGTGGAAAAAAGACCGCGCATGCTTTTAAGCTGGAATATCTTTCTCTAGATAGTTGCTCCTAATACATATCGGGAAAGGTTTCAGGTTATGCATGGACCCTTATATTTGTAAAAAACACGTACCTATTTTGGAACAATCGTACCCAAAAAAATAATCATTAAGTTTTACAACTTAAATTGGAAAATTATCGGCATACGAGTGGCTAAAGTCTTTATAGGGTCAAGGTCAACCTTTGCTGTTGTTAAAAAATAGTGTTTTGGAACAATCGTACTCAGTACGCCATTCATCCTAAATTATTGGCAGACATATAGAGCGAGGTTTAAGTTCTTTTTTCAGCTAGCTTAATGACTTTGATACTAGTCAATTCCAGCTTTCCCCTTTTCAGACACAAGTTTCTATGTGGCAACGTAATCTTTTCCGGACTTTGTCGTTGAAAAATCTGGATGTCGGGGTTTGCAGTCCCCAGAAATACCGATTTTTTTTAAAAAAATTAAGCTTATTAAGTTCACAAATAATGGCGGTCAAACCAAGGACTGCTACTAGTATGGCACATAACCGGTGTCTGTTAGTTCTGACGCTTTCTGCTGGGCGCGGATCCATCTTTCGCCATTCAAAAACACCTTGTGCACAACACAAAATTTTAATAATAACAATTTGTTTCAGCATTAAAATGATTAGTTGTAAATAACATTGGTGCCCCCTTTTAAAAAAAGGGGAATTGTGAGAAGATTATTGTAGTAGCTAGGACTTTTCGGACTTTCTTACAAAAAATAAAAATATAAATATATTCTTTTCTTACAATAAGGTTTCTGCCCATGTGGAGCCTTTTGACAGTTTACATGACACAGATTTGATTATAAGTCCCTCTTCTTTATATTTTGCGGGTTACCTCCTTAACACAATTTTAATTCCATCAGAATGTTCAACTTATCAAAATAATCTCTTTTCAGTGGAGCTAACCGACAAGCATTCATTTGTAATGTTTAAAGAGTTTGATAACGAACGAAGGCTTAAATATGCTAGTGGTGCTTTAGTCAATCTTGTAAACCGATATGATATTTACAAATATTTGGATGAGAATGTTTAAAAGAATGAAATTGAAAATTTATTAATACAACAATATTTCGAAGCTTACTGCAAGCACTTTTCATTAAAAATTTGTATTTATAAAAATAGTTTTTAATCTAAAAAGAGAGTAAGCGATAGTCATAAAAATATTATAAAAAAATTTAAACATTAATTTTTATCTTTTTTTTTTCATTATTTATGTTTATTTTTTAGTTACCACATTAATTAAAATTCCCAATATACTTTTGCCTACTGTTTTGTCTTTGCCAAAATTAATGGCTAAAGTTTACATATCATATTTTATTTTTTTTAAAGTGTTTTCTGGATAAGCCTCGATACTGCCTAGCTTTTTTGTTTTATGGAGACCTTTCAGTGTAATACCATTTAAACCTGGCTGTCATACCTAGTTTTAGAAGTTTTATTTTATTTTAATTTTTAAAATATATTTTATTTTTCCTGTGTCTCTTAGGTATAAGAATTTAAGTTGTTATCACAAACAAAATATTTTTTATTTATTCAGAAATGTCCTGTTTTATTTATTGAGTTTATGTTTTATTT